>JAJGRX010001071.1:0-81363 GCA_025461125.1 Carex kokanica
TTTCTTGTTCTTTAATATTGAAATTGTCATCAAGTTTCGCTCCGGAATAAATAATATATATTTTGGAAATAAGTTAAATTTTAACAATGATCATCTCTATAAAAATCTTGTATTCAATTTAATTTTAGATGTAAAGAATTTTTAAAATCTTAAATATCTATATAATAAAAAACAACACAATTAACTATATATAACTTTTTACTATATAATATTAAGGATAAAAATAAATTCGCATGGATAAACATGATAATACAGTACGTTTATTTAGTAGAGGAATCAAATGAGTTTTTTTTTATTAAAGTTATGTAACTCTTTTATTTTGCATTATAATTTTAAATTCAAACCCCAAGATAAATCATTGAATTTGTTATATGGCATGTTATTTTTTTTTAAAATCGAAGTGCATTTAATACATGGTAAAGAAGAAGAACAAAAAGTAATGTACTGAATAAATTACGACAAGCAATTGACTTTTCAATTTTTGTTGTACCCAATAAAATCTAAATTTTGTAATTTTTCAACATCCATGATAAAAATATAGAATTAGTTTCAACACCCACTTTTATCCAAAAAAACAAACAAACTTGCATTCATATTTATATCCTGAATGGTCATATTCAATTTTTAATTCAATCCTAAATTCCTAATGAACAATTGGAACGGGTCATATTGAACAAGCATGGGGTTGACCTCTTTCTTTTCTAAAAATGCAGCGTGTTTAAAGACCAAATTCAAAATATGATGCTGCCCACCTAAATCACGTGGTGGAGATTTGAAGTTTGTCTCAATCCGTGCGCCATTAGGCGAATTAATAAAACCTAAGGTAACGTAATATTTCAGTTTAGATCTGGACCGTTCGATTAGAATCCGTTCGAATGTTAAAGGGACCATTTGCATTCCACCTGAGACCGGATTGGTCCGAATTCTGATTGGACGGTCTCGATCTAAACAGGAATATTCAGCTACCGCAGAGAAAATGAGGGTACAGCAGCACTAGTTTTTCGTGATCAGTTTTTTTTTCCTTTTAATTTTCTTAGTTCCCTACTTCCCTGGTTCGCTGAAAACTGTGGGTCCCGCTTTGCATCCTTTCTGTGGCCTGTGGGCCCATCATTTGCTGCTATTCTGTGTTACATAATATAGTCCTGCAATCTAATTCTATCCGTCCAATAAAATATAATTTATTGTATACAATCCATTTAAATCAGACGTTCTTGGAGAACGATCTGGACTGGTTGGGCTCTTTCACCGTCCGATTGACTTTAAGATCCGTGCGATTCGCTTCAATATTCGTGCGCTTCGCTTCAATTGTCGTAATTTTAAATTATTATTTGCTTTCGTTTGCTTCCTAACCTGTTTAGTTTAGTCCTCTCTCGCAACCAATAAAACCCACTCGTCTCTCTCTCTTGATAGCGCTTCTTAGTTGGTAGGTGGCGACGCAAGAGAGAAAGATACCAAAGAAGAAATTGACTCCTCTCATGCTTCCTCTCATGGTTGCATAGAAGGTGAGGCTTCCTCTTCTCCTACCGCAATTAATTCTTAACTTCTTTTTTTTACTTTCTTGCTCAAAATTCAACACTTTTGTTGCTTTCCCGTGCTACCTCAAAAATTTGCTTCCTTTTCTTGTTACAAAACATAAATTTAGTTATTTCGGATAGTTAACCCTTCCATTCCTTTTTCTTCATTGTTTGATTTAGATTTCACTAGTTCTAAGCACACAGTCATGGATCAAAACAAAGCTCTATTGCTAAAAGATGAAAAGGAAGATGAATTGTTCTTTGATTCAATCGAAGATTTTCCAGTTTCATCAAACTCAACCCCAATAGCCCCAACAAATCATTACTTAGACCAGAATTTAGATTCATCCTATCAAATCTGGTTAAATGGGATAGAAAGTGTACAAAAACGCCGCGAGAATTTCTTCAAGTCAATGGGTCTTGACCTGAACCTAAGCCCGAATTTGACCGTTGAACCTGAATTCCTTGAACCCATTTCATTCAATGAGATAATAATAGATGAGAGTTTTGATCAAGACTCATATTCAGTGAGAGCCATGCCAGATGGCGATCACACATCATCGATGATGTCATCATCATCATCGAATCAATCTTCTCTGTCTAGATGGTCTAGTACCAGTACTGACAGAGCTTTTGGTGTGGAATTTGATTTGTTTATAAAGAACATGGATAGTGGTTCTATTTTTGTGATCGATGATGTGGCACAAGACGGCAGTTTGACGAGATTGCGTGAGGTGGGGTCCAATCAGACTGTTACAGGTTGGAGAGTTTCATAGTAGTTTTGGATCCTCACAGTTTGTTTTAAATCTCATGCACAAGGAAGAAAATTCAAATTCTTCTAACATGTTGATAGAAGTGGAAAACACAATTGGTTGAGGCGGGCTCGGTATCAAAACTCATGGAAAAGATAAACCTAATAGTACACAATCGGGATTCTGTTAAATCAAACCGGATGTCTGAAGCAGGAGTCCAGCGGGTCAAGACCCCATACTCGTAAAAAACACTGGAAGGAGCTGTCAGAGGTGCACATGTGTCAGGATTTCAAAGCTCATGATGGTGCGATACTTGCCATGAAATTTAGCCCTGATGGTTTTATTCTTAGCAACTGGGGGCGAAGATGGAATTTTGCATGTTTGGTGTGTAATAGAATGCGAGAGAAATAAAGGCTTGATTGTCATGGGGATGATTCATCAAGTGTATATATGACAATAAATGAAAATTACCAGATTGTCCTGTGATTCATAATGGTGAGAAGAAGGATAGGCATCATGTGATGTGGCATCATGGCAGTTTCAACTTGTGTTGTTATCCCAGAGATGGTTTTTGGGATAGAGGAGGAGCCATTGCAAGAGCTTCGGGGACATGTTGGGGATGTTTTGGATATCTCTTGGTCTAAAACTAAGGTTAGTTGCATTTCTTCTAATCTGTATTTTTGTGGTTTTAAATAACACGAAATACCCAATATTGCAATCTCAATAGATTTGTGACAAATGTATGGGTCACAATACCAGTTAGGGATAAACTGTTCTAATCTTTCCCTTTTTGAATTTTTTTTTCTCTTAGTTTTTACTATCGGCATCAGCGGATAAAAACTGTTCGACTGTGGAAACTTGGATCAGATAGCTGTCTCCAAGTTTTTTCTCACAAAAACTATGGTATGCAATTGATGCTCGCTTGTTTAATATTACAAATTTTAAGAATTTCAGCTATCTTTGCACCCTAGAATTCAAATTCAATGATATTTTCTGATCATTATGCAGTGACATGTGTTCAGTTTAAACCCCTCGAATGAAGATTACTTTATGACCGGTTCAATTGATGGTATAGTTCGTGTTTGGGACATCCTCTTCGAAACGTGTTGTAACCTGGATCGAAACCAAAGAAGTTTTAACTGTGATATGTTTTCACCCAGATGGACAGGTAACTATAATTTAACTTGTAATTTTTTAGTAGTTTTTACCCAGAAAAAATTGTAAACAAGGTTTTCAATTGTTTTTAATTAGAGCTTTCGTTCTCATTTACTGTTTTTTTTTTATCAGAAAGTGGTGGTGGGTACAATGACAGGACAATGCCAGCTGTATGATGTATCAGGTACTAGTGTGATATTTTCATAATTTATTGCATAGTGGATTTATGTATTTTTATCTTGTTATCTATCTGTACTATGAATCAATATTTTCGTTTTCAAATTTCAAACAGTCGATCTAACCCGTTTAACATGATCTTCATATGAAAATGTACTTGGAGATCAAATTTTACATTTTGTAGAATCTTTTTACTATTTTTTAAAATAAGTAGAAAACCACCTAACTTAAAAATTCTGGACCATCCAAAAGTAGTAACTTTCAACCTATAAAAAAAATAGTAAAATAATTCTAAAAAAAAAGTGAAATCCGGTCTTCAGCTACATTTTCATACGTAGGTCATATTGAGCGGTTTGATCGATTGTTTGTTTTTCATACGTAATGTACTTACTGTTTTCATTGCTAAATTTATAAACTTGAGTCTGACTCTTCTTATCTTTTTTTTTTTTAATTTCCTAATTAATTTTTCTTGTTGTTCAGATAATCAGCTGGAACTCAAGTCTGAGATTTCACTTCAGGGTAAAAAGAAGTCTCCTCATAAGAGAATTACAAATCTTGAGGTACCTTTTTTACTTTTCAAAATATCCCTTTTATTTAGCCAAATGTTTAAGATTTTCTTAGGCTTCTAAAAATTAGGCTGTTTAGTTAACACTGATGGTAACTTTACAGTTTTGCCCTCATGATTCTACAAAACTAATGGTGGCATCTGCTGACTCGATAATTAGAATATTGGAGGGCTCTGAAGTAAACTCAAATACAAAGGTTTTCTTTTTATATCAACTTATAAAACATTTGTACTTCTGCAACCAATCATTCAATACTTCTTGTTGGTTTAGACAATTATATATATAATAACACCCAAACTCAAATGATTATCGCTAGATAGTACCTTTCCATTTCAGTTGTTCCTTTTTGGGGTATCATTACTATTGAATGTTGATATATTTATAAATGTGCATTTCTAGGGTTAAAACACCATGGAAACCATGTATCTGCATCGTTCACTCGGGAAGGAAATCATATAATATCTTGCAGCGACAACTCCATTCACTTGTTAAACTCAGCATCTCAAGTACAAGCAACTTGCACCTTGGAAAGGACATAAAGTCTTCAGAGCATTTCATATCTGACCATACTTCCCTTGCTGTACCTTGGAATGGGGCCCATGCAACAGACCTCCAGCTTCTCATTTCCATGCAAGATGACTCGCATGGTACCAATGGAAACGCCACGTGGCCAGAGGAGAAACTTCACCTGGCACACCTAGTCATCTCTCATTGTCTAAATCTCAGTTAAAGTTTCTGAAAGTTGCTTGTCAAAATGGCACTGACATGTGGGGCCGGGTGGTGGTTACAGCAGGATGGGATGGCAGGATCAAGTCATACCAGAATTTCGGGTTGCCGATCCAAGCATGAGTTCTGATTTTGATTTATTTTCTTTCTTCCTTCTGTTTTTGTGGAAGTAGTCTTGAGTTCAGTAAATATAAACGAAAAGTATAAAAGAAAACGAGATTGAGATCTCAAGTGTGCAGAGAGGATGTCCTCATAGATAGGGTTATTTATTCATTTATTAGGCTTTTTAAGCCAAGTTGGTAAATTTGTCTAGCAATGTATAGAACATATTTGTTGCTTATGCTATTTAGGCACTAAATGAGTGCTATTGGCTATTGCTCAATTTTATTTCACTCTATTGACATTTGGTTGTGATACTTGTATATATGAGGCTATGGTACTATGCATAGCGTGGATTGATCCGTACTATGGATTAATATTTTATTTTTAAAATTCAAATAGTCAATCTGAACTGTTCAACATAATCTTCATATGATTTACATTTTTCTAATATTTTTACTATTTTTTTAGATAGGTAGAGAATCACTCTACCTATCTAAAAAGTAGTACAAAGATTCTAAAATTTATAAAATTACATTTACAAGTACTTTTTCATATGAAATGAAGATCATATTGAGCAATTCGTATTGACTATTTAGACTTTAAAAATAAAAATATGGATTGTGTTTTACAAAGTACTAGAGCCTTGCTCTACATTTTTTTTTTCATCCCTGTAACAAGTGCTTCTCTGTCCCTCTATATTTTTTTCTTTTTCGGAGTGCACCTCTTCTTGGGTTAGGTGACCTAGTACCTACTTGTAACTTCTATATAGTTAACTAGTCAGAAACGTGCCAGTACAGAACCAAGCTGTTATAGTTTCAATAAAGTCCAAATACAACTACTTATATATCATGTTTTAGAGATAGGATCCCTTAAATTGGGATATCTGTTAACATTATCAAATAAACCAGTAGAACAAATGAATTAAATATCACCATATCCTCTTTAATAACCCACAAAATGTTCATAACAGATAATTCAGGCCACTTATATCAAACTGAGAATTTTTTTTACGAAGGACACCCCTACCAGTGCATCTTTCTTCTGAGTAAGTTTCATTATTTAGCATCACTATGACACCAAGAGTTGTAAACGACAACTATTCCACAGCCTTTCAAGCCCCTGGGACGCCTTCACTATCACCAGGGACAGTTGTCAGAGGCAGGGCCATGATCTGTAGAGGTAGCCCAAGTTGGAACTTAAAACCTAAGCACACCACTAGGCCGGCTCAATATCACGCCATTAAGGCATAACTGACATTCAGTTTGATTATTGTCAATGTAATTAAAACCAGTTAAAAGGAAAAGAATTCCAGAAATTATAAATCAGAAACCAATTTACAAAAGAAAAATAAAAGAACAAAAAAAAGACTGACTAAAATCAAGTGAAAGCCCAGTCCCCACCAGTTAGTAGAAAGTTACTGCACAAATGCAAATCAACAAAACTTTAAAGGGTCCAAACACAGATCCATTTCAATTTCTCTGATAAGACTTGCGAATTGGAACTTTTTGTTGAACTTACAAAGATAATAGAATACATGATAAGGAAAAAGAAAAGCATGAAGGTTTGACATCATAGAAAGCCAAAACTACGTTTAATTACACAAAATGATAAAGCAAAACAAATTGCTTTCAGAAAGAAATTACTTAACTACTCATATCAAACTCACTGGAAAAGTATAAATAGAGGCAGTCTCTGCCAAAGTTGTCCCCTCAACACCTGAGGCAGTCTCTGCAGGGCCTTAAAATAAAAAAAAAAGACAAAGTTGTCCCCTACAATACTTAATTGGCTAGTTTTGGAAGAAAAAGATACGCATAGCCTTTTGTTAAACTTCCTAGTTTTTCAGTTTCGGATATTCTTACTGTGATGCATATTTAAGTTTTGAAAGACCTGTATATATGAATCTATTCAAATATCTTATTATCAGATTTCTAATTCAACTCCTATTGAGTCAGAAATATTTCTAATTCAATTCCTATTGATCAGAATTCAGGACTCATTCACACGGGTATTGATCGGATTATTACCTTATGAATTCCCAATGAAAGTCATGCTTAAAACTCAAATACAACATCTTATTAGAACTTGAACGAATGGACAACAACAACATCACAACTATACAATTGTACAACAATATAACAGATAGAGAGTTAAATTATATTCTGTTAAATAAATAAAAGATGTGTCGTTTTCGTTATGAAATATCAAGAGGCATTGATACCTCAATTCCTAAAGAAGATAAGTCTTTCTTGAGCAACTCAGCATTTTGGAAATGCAAGCCAATCATTCCTATATTTATTGCTGCCTCTATATTCACCATCCTGCATGAAGAATATTAAAATTTTAAACATAAACAAGATATAGGCTGTAGTACAAACATGTAATTGCAAAGTAATTTATTCAAGATTAGTTCATTTCAGTAAGGTCAAATTTACTTTCATTCACAAGAATAAATCAATGAGTACAACAAATGAGCTAGGCAGGTAATATAGGTACAAAAGAAAATAGCACAAAAGATAGATATATAAGAAAGAGTAGGGTTATAATGCACCATTGGTTTGTGCCCCAACCATACCTCACATCTCTATCTCCATTCTCAAAGTTCAAATAGTCGATCCGAACCGCTCAACATGATATCCATATTAAAATGTGCTGGAGACCAGATTTTATATTTTTTGGAAACTTTTACTATTTTTTTAGATAGGTACAAAAATCACTGTTTTTGGATGGTTGAGAAGAAGTGATTTTGTACCTATCTAAAAAATTAGTAAAAAATTTCCAAAAATTAAAATCTGGTCTCTAAGCACATTTAGTATGGAGATCATGTTGAGCAGTTCAGATCGACTGTTTGAACTTTGAGAATGGAGATAGAGATGTGGGGTATGGTTGGGGCACAAAACCAACGGTGCATTTTAACCCTACTCTATAAGGAAACAGCAGTAGCAAAATAAGAAACCTGTCATCAATAAAAACACAGTTTGATGGCTCAACTCCAGATGGTTAACCACCTCCTTATACGAATCTGGAGACGGTTTCTCTTACCTACACATTCACACAAACACACAATTAAACTTTATGGTACTGGTGTTACTAGCACATCCACAATTATAGAGAAAGAAAATTTACCAATGGTGCAAGAACAACATGACCAAGACAAGAAGTTTGATAGGTTTAGCTTCTCTTCAATCAATTTGTACCTAAATGAATACATATTAGATGAGTAAACATCAACTTCGTGATAGTCTTGTAGAGTTTAAAAAACAAAGAGTATTTAGAAACTAACCACTAACCAGACAGGATAGTTCGTGAAGGCATGAATTTCGTAATTGTTTTGTTTCAACCCATGTAGCACCTCTTCAATACCTTCCATGTAAGAATAAGCTCCTACCATGCATTCTTTTAGACCTATTGTATGTTAAAAAAATGTTTGTTAAATTCAAACCATATATATACAACTTTAGGCTTAGAAATGACTAAGTGACCCTTCACCATTTTCTAATTTTCATTAGAACTTACGACGCTTCATATTTAATCAACATACGGTATTTAGGGGATAGAAAACTGCAAAAAAAAAAAAAAAAAAAGGACAGAGAACAAGAGCCTAATCCCTAAAACAGTAAAAGAATAAGAACAGTCCGCTGATTCTCCCCTGGTTCATCATGTATGATCATAAATTATTGCAATATTTGTTTATTTAGGTTTACCTTCCAAATCAAAAGATCTTCCATCTTTGAAAAACTTTTAGCCAACTCATTCTGAATATAGAAGAGATTCCAAGTAAGAGTTAGTAGGGGATCACTTAATGCTTAATTGCACAGTTGTTGTCAATATAGATAACTTGGATTGAATTTAAACTTACATGAGTCAGAATTGCAGAGTAATTAAGGACAAAATTGTTCCAAGGGGAGCCATGATGTCTTAACTAGGTTTGTTGAAGCTTAACAGCAATAAATCTTGGCCTTAGTTGAAATTTTTACAGAATATGTCTGGTACAGTGCTGTTCAGGCCTACTGGTATCTACCAATCAGATTTGACAGCAAGCTAAAAATAATACAATTTCTATCTTAATACCTCATCAATACGTCCTTCCTCAATTCAACCCATGCAGTTGGATGTTGGTTTCTAGCAGTTCCTTCATGGACATTCTGCCAAACCGTATATAGAAAAACAAAATCTGAAAGCTCAATATTTTGTTCAAGTAGAAAGATTAATGCAAAATTAAATTTCCAATTAACAGAGAGTAGACTAAATTGAACAAGAAACGAACTGGAAGAAAGCGGGGATGTGGTGGTAGAATGGGTCCCGCACGATCGTGTCCATCACATCAAAGAGGAGAACTGGAAGCCTCCTTTGCTGAGACTGGGAGAGATGGCTGTCGGAACTGGAGGCGGCCATTGCGACGCTAGGTCTCCGGTGCGCTTGCAGAGAGGCAAGGAGAAAGGCACTGGCCGAATCAGAAAAACCATTTACTTGAGGAAGAAATTTAGAAAGAAGAAAGGTTCAAGAAACTAAGTACTGTGGAAAAAGGGACCCACTTGTCAGAGGATAATGTCACATAAATCAACGATAAAGCACCAATCATCAAAAACAGATCGAACGGTGAAAAATTAGGGCGTTATATATAGATAGATTTGATGCGTTGTGCCGTCAATATTTATAAGAGTATCTATCCACCAACTCAAATGAATTTTTAAATAACTATTAACCACCTTTCAAAAATTAAAATCTCTAAATTTTTTAACTCTTACATTCTTAAAATTTATTTTAAAATTTTTATTAAACTACATCAACAACAAATTAAAAAGAGAAATAATTTGAGTCAATTATTTGATCAGTATAGAGTTTATAAACAGTTTCTTAATAAGAAATTTTATTGCATAGTTTCTAAATAAAAAACTCTTACACATCTTTGAAACTGAATTAGAAATTGCGCTCCACCTCGTCAGATTAAAAGGGCCCCATGCGCTCCACCTTGGATCGGATTGGCCTGATTCGAATCGGACAGTCCGGATCTAAACTAAAAAATTGAGTTACTTTAGGAGATCCGGACCCATTTTATTTAGAATGCACATATATATGCATTTTTCAGCAGCTAGTTGATTTTTTTAATATGTTATACCAGTAAATACTTGACAAATTACTTCTAACATTAATTTGTATTTTTTTTTTTAACATTTTATCTCTGAAAATGTGATTGCATGGTCATTTATAATTCTTGCACAAATTGTATTGAAGAGAATTTCGATCTGCTAATCAAAGTCATCTCTTTCCTTGTGTACTAACTGTATAATAGTTAGTAAATATTTGAAATTTCAGATTTTATTTTTTCCATATATGTCTTGTATGAGGATGTTGAAAACATTATATATGGAAAATGATAGTATTATATTTATGATATTGTATGTATTTATTATTAGGCTATATGTATGTTTAATGACATATTTATAAATATTTTTATTTTAAATTCATATTTGAATTAATTGTATAAATTATATTAAAAATAACCATTATTAATATTAAACTCAATTTGTTTATAAACGTAAGAAGGTCATTTGGCCAACAAATTTGACCAATCTAAAATTTGCAACAAATTTACAAAACTACATGCATGAATATTTTTGTTTTGAGAGTAAAAAAATATTTTTGTTAGTTATATCATATTACTCCTAATTAACACTCTCTCTTGTATTGCCATTTATACTTTTGTCCTTCTTAAAGTTGTCAACATATGTACCAAAAATAGTTTGCTGGCTCATTTTTTTTTCCCTATATATGAATCACTCTTTACAATTATAATTTTGGGTGTTTTTTTATCACATACCTATTTAGAATATAAGGGATCCATTTTAAGATTTGTGCTTCCAAAATAAGGATACTAATGAATCATATATATACTTACTATTTTCATGCTGATATTAGAAATAAAAAGAGTTAATGATCAATATGGAAAAAAATAAATGAAAGGAGTATTAATTAAGGGTAATCTTAAAATAACCAAGGAAACATTTCTACTCATCTCAAAATTGGAAAATTTACTCCCAAAATAGTTGCTCCTTTTTAAGAGTTCAAAATAATAAAAGTTCAAGCCGCCTCAAAATTGTGTATATAAGCCATTGATTCCAGCCATAATCACTTACATCTCATCTCTCTGTTTCTCTCTGAACTTCTATCAAACCTTAGTTGTTAATCATGGTTGCAAGTGTCCCGTTACCGATTGACGAAGTATTACCAGACGATGCTATTATTGAAATACTAACCCATTTACATCCCGACGATCTCTCAGTTTGTCTCGAGATCAACCGTAAGTTCAACAAACTAGTGACTGATCCATATGTCAAATCACGCCAATCGAAGACTCTAAGCGGGTACTTGATTCACAATGGTTGCAATTATTCTTTCTTGCCGGATCGATTTGCTATGAAATGCACAGAAGTCGAAAACTTCAAGAATTTAGAGATTTTAGCAAGAAAAAAATACACAATTGTCGAGGCTGTATCTCAATGTCGCGGCCTTATTTGCTGTGTTCGTGGCGAGTACCTCAACAATGGCGAGTACCTCAACAAACGATATTATGTATGCAAGCCAGCTACGGGACAGTGCCGAACCATACCTAATCCAAAGCTCAGGTATGCACATTTTGATTTTAATTGTGTATATCATATTTGTTACAATAATAAATTAGTGCATTTTTCTATTTTGACCGAAATTCTCCAAGAAATCATCTAATTTTTATGCTTAGAAACTTTTTCAAAAATATGCATACGCATGCATATGTACATGTAACATTTTGAATATTGCTCTTAACATGATAACAAATCGATAATATTCTTAATTTGAATGGTATAGATTGAAAATATATTAGACTGGAAACAATATTTTATTTCAAAAGGTAGTAAGTAATTCATCTATAAAATATGAGTATTTAGACCTTGAATACTATATATGGATTGTTAATTCTAGTGGAAGTTATACATATTAGTATGTAACTCTTTCACTACTTTTATTTGCTTGCAACTTTTTATACTATTCAAGTGCATAATCTGAGTAATTACTGTTTAACAGATTTGATACAGCAGCTACTGCAATAGTTGCCAGTTTATCAGGGCAGGAATTCAAAATTGTCCGATTCTCGTTACCAAGTGGCAGGCCCTTGTACCTTCGCTGTGAGGTATTCGACTCACGAGTTTGGAAATGGCACAGGTGCAAAGATATAAACCAAGACATCCGCTTTCCAGGCGACGGGCGTCATGATGGGGCGGTTTTTGCGCACAGGTCCATCCATTGGCTCACGCCACAGGGAATCTTTGCATTCAACATGCATAAAGAGTCATTGAAGCAGATTGTCCTTCCTGTTGAATTTGCAGATTTCAAAAGCAAACACCAAGCGAAGATCACACTACGGGATGCAAAATTATCACTCGTGTGTGTCAATGATGATGATGCTGAAGTGGTGGTTTGGAGGATGAACAACTACTTCAAGGAGGAATGGGGGCCACGACAAGTAGTCAGTTTTAAAATGTCGGAAATACACGACGATAATTGGTTGCCCTTATTTATGGATCTAATTTACTCCTCCAGTTCTGGTCGCAATTGCTTGTCTAATAATCAATAATATGGTTTCATTCATGAGTAGAACTAAGGTGTTTTTAAGCTCACCAAGTCTCTTTGTGAGCTTAATTCAATAACATATCGGATTGACTTCAAACGATACATCCAAACTATTGAAACCGTTCTACTTCACGAGTGATGTATTTACATGTCAAATTTATAATTTTTCGAACTAATTTAATATAAAGTCAAGCGGTAAAAAAATGTTGAAAAATGAACGCATTAAAATTAACTTATAAATCATCTTTTTTTGACCGCTTGACTTAATACTAAGTTAGTTCGAAAAATTATAAATTTGACATGTAAATGCATCACTCGTGAAGTAGAACAGTTTCAACGGTTTGGATGTATCGTTTGAAGTCAATCCGATAAGTTATTGAGTTAAGCTCACAAAGAAGCTTGGTGAGCTTAAAAACACCTTAGTTCTACTCTTCATTCTATATATTATGAATTAAGGCTCCATCTTTCTGTTTTATTTTGGTGCATGGTTATATTTGACTCCTTTGATCTTTTCTTCCTTGTAATTACTGCAGGGATGGAGTTTGGAAGGTTAAATTGGATGCACTAGATGCAAATGAATCTTTCTTTGGAGGAGATGTCTTTAAATTTGAATCTGACTCAACTCCTTGCAAGGCTTTGCAGCAATATGCCTGAGAACTTGAGAGATTTTATTTAGATTTTGCAAAAATATTCACATGCCTAATTTTAGTAGTCTACAGAACATCTGTTCACTTTTGTATTGTATTTATTTATTTTAAGATGTTGACATAATTAATCTTTTAATTATAATGGTTCAATGCTTCTGTGCAAAGTTTTGCTTGCATTTGTTTTATAAGTTGCTTGGATTTTATCTTCCCATGTTCAATTTTGTGATATGTCTACTTTTATAAAGCATGAGTGCACTTGTGAAAATTATTCCACAACTAAGCATAAATATCTTTTATCGGTTTGATCGCTTCGGATTTGGAGATTTTTCAGATCACAGATCATTTGTGTTAGATAATTTCATATTCGGATACTTAATATTTATGATTTATTTTGGTTTGGATATTTTTTAATTCAATTGGTTATGAATTCAATTCAATTGTGTTCAGATAATTTTACATTCGGATACTTAATATTTATGATTTATTTTGGTTCGGATATTTTTTAATTCAATTGGTTATGAATTCGAATCAATTGTGTTCAGATAATTTTACATTCGGATACTTAATATTTATGATTTATTTTGGTTCGGATATTTTTTAATTCAATTGGTTATGAATTCGAATCAATTGTGTTCAGGTAATTTTACATTCAGATACTTATTTATGATTTATTTTGGTTTGGATATTTTTGAATTCAATTGGTTATGAATTCGAATCAATTGTGTTCAGATAATTTAATATTTGGATACTTAATATTTATGATTTATTTTGGTTCAGATATTTTTGAATTCAATTGGTTATGAATTCGAATCAATTGTGTTCAGATAATTTTATATTTGGATACTTAATATTTATGGATTTATTTTGGTTCGGATATTTTTCAATTCAGTTGGTTATGAATTCGAATTAATTGTGTTCAGATAATTTTATATTCGGATACTTAATATTTATGATTTATTTTGGTTCGGATATTTTTGAATTCAATTGGTTATAAATTTGAATCAATTGTGTTCAGATAATTTAATATTTGGATACTTAATATTTATGATTTATTTGAAATATTTGTTAGATTACTTCTTTTGATGTATAATTAGCATAATTATACTAAATACGCTTAGGGGCGGATCCAGGATTTTCGTCAGGGGGGGCAAAAAAATATCGAATAGGGTTTAAATACCTAATCGGATTTAAATCCATTAACCAATTGGTTACTCGATAAAAAATAATATTTTAACTTATACTTTCCAATATTTTGACTTGTAATTTCTGATGCTCTAACTTATAATTCTAATTACCAATCAAAATTCAACAAATTTATTTCAATTTTAACCTTAAATTTAACCTGAATTACAAATCAAACGTCCAGAGGGGGCAAAAAAATTCGGGGGGGGGGCAAAGTCGGTCGAGACTGATAAATTTCACTAAAACTCAAAATCCAGGGGGGCAGCTGCCCCCCCTGGAACACTCTGGGTCCACCCCTGAATACGCTAAATTACTTGAAATTATGTTAAATTACGCTAAAATACGGTAAATTATGTTAGTTATATAGCTAATTTACACGAAATTATGCTAAATTACGCTAAATTACGCTAAAATACACTAAATTACACAAAATTACGTTAAATTACGCTAATTATACTGAAATACGCTAAATTATGCTAAATTACGCTAAATTATATTAAATTACGCTAAATATACTATAAATACGCTGAATTACGCTTAATTATGCCGATTTTGTGTCATCTTTCATAAACCATAAAAAAAATAAAAAATTTCAAAAATCGGAAAAACTGGTATTCTACAAGTTCATTATATAACCAATTTACTACGCTACTTAGATCGAAAAATAGAAATGAAAATCTTAATCGGAAACTTCAATTCAAGTTTTGAGGCTCTTCCCTTTATTTTTTGGTAATTTTGAATTTCGAGAAATGGCAAAGCAGTCACCAATGCATGTTTATCCTCCTGAATTTCGAAAAAAAAAAACCTCCTGACCGGCCAAAAAATGGCTGGTCCGAATATTTAATCCAACCGGCCAAAAAATGACCGGTTTGGGCATTTTTAAAAATATCCAGCTAAGCTGGGTATAATTAATATTTCGTAATTAATTTTGGATATTAATAAAAATGTCGGGGAGGAAGGGGAGAGGTAGGGGTAAGCTAGGGTCACAAGAGTATTTTTTCAAGAGGGAATTTCATATATATCCCTCAAAAGTTTCAATATTACATATTTATCCTCCAAAATTAATAATTACATTTTATCCTTGAAAATTGTAAAAGCTCACATATTTGTTCAATCCGTCATATTTAATATTAACTTTCTAATTATTCTCATTTTACCCCTCTTCTAAAATTGCAACAGACAAATACGGCAATTACTAGTGTTCATATCCATTGGTACCAGTATAGAATACATGAAGATGAAGGAACTTGAATCTCTAATTTTGTTGTTATTGAGATCCCAGAATATTACTCTAAGGGCCGCCCACAATTTAAGATAAAAAATTATACTGGTACATTGGTACCGCTGATAAGTATGGTGGTACCGCTTACTGGTACAATGAAGCCTTGCATTCTTCTGTTTTTGTTTTTCCTTTTTACATTTCATTTCAAATGAAAGTCTACGTTATTAGTTCTTTATGATTACATTAGTATAGATTTTGATTTCTGCATTGTATTTTCTGTTTTTTTTTTCCTTCTTTTATTTTGTTTTGCATATTGTAATTTTGACACAACTTGTGTCCATTATAAATGAAATCTAAGGGCTAGATCCCTACTCCCAAAGCGCCTAATCAGGTACACTTCCAAATAAAATTTTAAGTTACACAAAATTAACACAAAATTTAAATTTCAGAACTTACTCAATAGCGGGCGACTCGGCCATGTTCTCCTATCTAGGTTTCGAGGAATCGCTGGCAACCAAGTCTAGAGAGAGGGGTGATTCAACATCCGATGCCATATCGAAGAGGGGCGAGACGAAGACGGAAAATGAAGGCAGCGAGGGGTGAGAGAAATCTGTGAGAGGAGAAGCGATGAGGAAAGGCGGAGAGAAATGTCTGATTTAGCCTGTTTGGAAAGAAGAGGCGGGAGGTTGTGATTTAGCGCGTTTGGAGAGAAGAAGTGGGAGGTTTGGCGCTCCTAGAATTCAACAGATTAAAGAGAGAGGAAGGAAGGGTATAGTGATCAACATATTATTAATTAATATTGTAAAATAAATTTTAAAGTTTTAAAAGTATTATTTAATTATTTTTGGAGATATTTGATATATTATAGAGTCAGATTGGACAAATATGTGAGTTTCTACAATTTTTAAAGATAAATATGTAATTACTAATTTTAGAGAGAGAAATATATAATATTGAAACTTTGAGGGATATACATGAAATTCCCCGTTCGGACGCTCCTATAAGTGTAATACTCTAATGATAGACCAGCTGCCATTAAACTTAACGATTGGCGTATGAAAAGCCCGCGTCATCAGGAATCCATATCCTCTGAGGTAACAGAATACTTCTGCTTAGATCACAGTGGTCCGATCTGAATCCGAGCCAATCCGGTCCGAGATGGAACGCAGGTGATGCTTTAATAGTCGTGCAGATTCTGATTGGACGGTTCAGATCCAAGCATAAATATTCTGTTACCTTAGGGGATATGAATTCCGTCATCAGGGGAAAATCAGAATGCAGAGAAAGAGCGAGAGGGAGAGAGAGAGAGAGAGAAATAGCAACAAGTGAAAGAACGATGGCAGGGTGTGTCTCACCTCCATGGAAAGCTCTGTTGCTTAAAGCTCTCGACTCAAACTCTCACCTAAAGCATTCTTCCTTCTTTCAGCTTGTAAAGAAACCCCTTTCTCTTCCCATCTCTTCCTTTTCAGTCAATCTCTGCTTTTATTTACCCATGAAGTGCTTTTATATCTCAGGCCACGGTCGGTACCAGCGGGAGGCCATCCAATCGTACCGTTGTTTTCAGGTTTTGCTCAAATTTCACTTTGTTTTTCCATTGAAGGTATCAGTCTCTCTAATTTATGAAATTGAAGAGGAGACTGAAGGAATTTAGGGTTGAGATGGATAAAAGTTTCAAGTATCAAGTTGAAATTTCATGATTGATTGCTTTAGATACTGATGATGAATTTTATAGAGGTTTTGAAGAAGGATCTGATAAGATTCAGATCAACACAGATACGAGAAGTAACAAGATTGAAGAGATCAAGCATTTTCCTTTTTCTGAGGTATCCCTCGGCTTAATATAAACTTGTTTGTAATATTAAATTCTGACTCTCAATCTGAGGATATTGAGATTTGGGTGAATTTGTTGACATATCTATTTTTTATGTTTTAATTACCATTATTCATGGCTGTGCATTGAAAAGTTACTAAATTGAACTTTGAAGAACCTATGGGTTAATTTTTTTGTTTTTCAGATTTGTTGGTACTTCAGTGATTCATGGGAACAATTTCGAATTAACGGGAAGATTGATATTATCGACTCTTCAAATCCAGACCCAGCAAAACTTCAGGTTTCATTCGTGCTGTTCTTGAACATTTCTTATCTAATAAAAAAGTAAAAAAATCTAAATATAAAATAAATTGTTGCTTTTATTCAAGCAAAGAGAGACGGCATGGTTTGCTAGTTCAACAAAGTCTAGAATGCAATATTTGGGGCCAAGTCCAGGTTTTCCAGTTATAAGTGAAGAGACAATGAAGGAGACACGTCTAGAACCTTATGTGGGGCCCGTTGCGGCCTTCTGTCTCTTGGTTCTAGATCCAGATCAGGTTGTTTTCTGTTTTACCTTTTTCTTTTACAGAATTTTCTGTTTTTAATTTATTACAATAGTTCCAAATTCAGTGTACTGTACATTTTTTTTTTTTTTTTGCATTTTTGTACAAGCACAGGTTGATTACTTGAACTTGAAGAGCAATGAGAGGATGGTTTTCACATCCAGTCTCACTGGTGACGGGTCAAAAATTTGGAATTTTGAGAAAATTAATCCGTAACCATGAAATCACAATGTCATTATAGTTCATGGAGAGCAGCTGAGGTAAATAAAAATTGTCCTTTTTTTCATTTGTTTTTTCTTTCTTATTGCATTTGGTGTAAAACCAGAATAGTATCTAGTTTGAATTAAGTGGAATTGGTATTTCTTGTAGTCGATGTCTTGTATATTTTCTGACATTTATAAATTCTCTCTCTCTTTCCATTCATACTGGTAATGATACTTGAACAAAGCAACAGTAATATTACTTTTACATAGTGATTACCAACACTCAATTGCCGCTACACCTTATTGCATATAGGTAATATACAATTATAAAGTAAACAGACATGAAAGTTCCGTTGAAAAGTGCAAAATGAAATAACAAGGTTATGGAATATAAGAATAAAAAAATAAAAAAAATAGGCAAACTCCATCCCTTGCATAGTATTGAATGCCATAGAATAGCTTAGCACCTTGGCAAATCTGCTGGTGGATGGGGCAGAGTCTCAAAGGGCCCCACACCATTCTTCACAATAAATGCCATAGCAAGGCCCCACGACATGTGTACCTCAAGATGGCAATGCATGAACCATACTCCTGCAAAAATAAATAAACAGAATATTATAGAATAATCAGGATTAAACTTGTACTCTAATTGTTGTTAGTAATAAGACTAAATATTATGCATGTTTCAAGAAATTACCCGGATTATCAGCAATAAATCTAATGGCAGCCCATCCTCCAACTGGTACACCAATTGTATTAATGTACGGTGGATCAACTAAGTTGAGTTGTGCCGTGGCAGGATTATAGTTACCAGAACCAGATCCAACCAGGTGGAAACTAAATCCATGCAAATGTATCGGGTGGTTCTCTGTCGTGACCGTACCAGTATCTTGAAGTATAAGTTGTACCTTGCTACCATATTCCAATACATGAACCTTGGTACCAATCAGTGATTGCGTGTTGTTTGGTATGTTATTAGGCGCCCCATTGACGAAATCGTAGATCTTTAGTGGCACCCCGGGAAAATCAGTGGTATACAACCCATTTATCATGTTATAGTATGCTTGTAGAAGTGAAATAGTGGGTTTCACAAAGCTAACATTATTCATTGAGGCTGCGAAAATGCCCCCATTAGGTCCTTGGCATGTGCTGTTGGGGTTTTTTCGGTTGCACTTCTGAACATTCAGTCCAATTGTAACGAACAAATTAGTGTCGATCTCCAGGGGTAGATTGGTCACATTTAAACTACGCAAGCCATTTAAATTAGAAGAAATGATTAGATTGTTGTTGAATTGTGGGAGAAAGGCCTTTTGGGTCAAGGAATTGATTGAGGCACCTGAGTAATGGAAATAACCAATAGAAGAGATATTTTGGAAGGGGACGTTTTGGGCCGACATGTATGGGCCCAAGGCCATTTCGTACTTTGCTATGGGCTGGTCGGCCTTGACAAGAACATTGTAGGTCTGGCCAGGGCCCAGCATTATGTGGTCCACAATTTGGGCCTTGGTGTACTCAGCATCTCCCTCTACAATTGTCATTTTGTGGTTAGAAATTGAGAAGAATAGCTCCATGTTTAGTGCTGCATTTATGAGGCGGAGGAGGTATGTCTTCCCTGGTACCACATTGATTTGGTAGAAATCTGCAAATTAAGTCAAATAATTAGGTAAATTTTGTTGATTTTTCTTCTGGAATTTAAGTTATTATTTCAAATATGTTACACACAGTGAACATTTTTTTTAGTATGTGAAACTTGTCAAACTGAAACTGTAAAAGCCAATTGTTAAACCCGTACCAGTTGGGTGTCAAACTGTTAATGGCACCTCAATTTAATTATGCATTTTTTTTTTGGATTAGGATATCTTTTGCAACGCCTTATCTTGACAACCTTGAAACTACTATCTCAAATCATGTCAAACAAAATTTAAAAAAGAAAAGAAAAAAAAAACATATACATGTTGTTTACATTATAGATTGGTTCCATATCATTTTTCATGCAACTGTAAATCATTTAACTGCAGTTAAATATGGACCATTGCAAATTTCATATCATTTAATAAACGGTGACATTTGCATCAAATTTCATCATTTGTCATGCATATGATGTGTATAAAATATATATCACATTATACTTGTCGGATTCTAAAATTATCGAGTTTTAATGTTTGTCAAGATTGTCAAACTATTCCGTTGTCAATGGATCCAATACCAATTTTGCAGTTGGGTCTAGAACTCTTAATTGTACCTTAATTTGATTATGCTCTTTAATATTTATCATTTCTGCTAAGTTTTTTTTGCCGAAAAGGTACCTCAAATTACTAAAATACTTGTTCACTTAGTAGTAATATTTGGTCCCATACTGGTAAACAATCATAATGTCTGGGATGATAGTCTTTGATTTGCATATTCTTTGAGAGTATTTTTTTTTTTTTTTTTTTGTTAAAGTGTAGTCCAGAGGTATTACCATGAGCCGAGCAATTGTAGAGTGGGCCTGGGTGCCCATTAATGATGAAAGCATCTGCAGGTGGTGCCCCACCACCACTTGCTAGCACCGCCTTCTCCAGTTGTACTACATCCATGTCCCAGTACTCCCCTACAACCATTAATTATCGTTCAATATGATTATATCAGCTAACAAAGAATTTGGTATCAGTTTCCTTTTGTACGACTTCAGGCAATTACACCTGCCTTCTTCTTTCTATTTTGTTCAAAAGTTAGACAGGAAACATTTCACAAATGATTAGCTAGCTATTGGGAGGTGTGTGTGTATATATATATATGAGAAGTACCAAAGATGAGAACATGCTCCTCATAAGGGTAAGGGAAGGGATAAGGGACTCCAGTCTTTGGGTACACAACAATAGGTCCGTAAACTGTCCCACGAAGCCACGAGACATGAGCGTGCCAGAAAAAAGTGCCCTTTTGCTGATACATTGTGAACTCGTATGTGAACGACTGGCCTGGTTGGATTGGGCACTGAGTGATGTATGACGGCCCGTCAGACCAGCATGACAACCTTTGCCTTACACCATGCCTAACAAGAAGAAATCTTATAAGATTATCATAAAGAGTATGGAATCATATATAACAATTTGACACATGAGAAAAGCAAAGGTACCAATGTATTGTAACATTTGTTTGAGCCTCATTTATGACTTTGACGATGACCCGATCGTCTTCTTGTGCATACACGACTGGTCCGGGGTACATTCCATTTACAGTAACAATATCTCTTGTATGGCACAACTTTGTAACCTTCATAGTATTCACCTAATAATTCAAACATCCACAAAAATCACAAAAAATGAGGATCATAACTACTATCAACTTGATCATGAGAGAGAAAGAAAGAGAGAGACCTTGAACTCATAGAACCTAGTGCTACCTCCGACTGGCCAACGCTTGTACCGGCCTATTGCTGCGAACACAGTTGGTGCAAAACAAGATACTAGCACTAAGCTTAGACAAAATGCTGGTATAATAGAGTATCTTTTCATTTTGGTGTTATGGACTTAAGTAAAATGTAATGCTATGGATACAGGAGGAGAGAAAACAGAGAGTGTGTTTGCTTTTATATCTTTGCTTGTGCAGTTCTTATTAAGTGAAAGACATTAGGTTATATGAATAATGTGATGATATTAATTTATTGTGCGTGATGTTGAAATAGAGAAAAAGGAATAAGGTGGCACTATATGCATGGAAATAATTTCTATGGGCTGATGGGCAGGTATTGTTATTCTCCTAACCCCGGGTTCGTTAATTACATTGTCTTCTCTCTCTCTCTCTCTATAATAAAATATTAACTGAAGATAAACCTTCTGTTGACTTTTAGAAATTATTAACAATACAAGGGGTGATAACTATATCTCTTTATCTGCATCCATTGTTTGCACTCAGATGTGTTAATGATATTTTTTTAAAGAATTTATACTTGATGAGAAACATGTTTATATTTTTAAATTATAAAAATTTAAATTCTGAAAAATTGTATTTTTATTTTTTACTCATCAATGAAGTATTTAACTTGGAACTTTTTTTTTTATAAATATTACAAACAAAATTTTCTTAACACTTTGCATATTAGATATAAACACTTGTTAATATAGATAGGTACAACTTACATATTAAGTATAAATTTTATTGGATCTAAATAAAAAAAATTGAAAATTAGGGTGCAAGAATATTTTTCTCTAGCAATACCTACTCGATTTAGAAATTAGAATTTGTTTGCGTCCACTGCTGGAGTCTACTTACCCCTAAAAATTATTTAATGAAGTAAACTTGTTTAAAATAAATTAGAATTTGTTTGCGTCTGCTCGTTTATTATAGGATTGCTCTTAAATAAATGATGTAAACATTATTAATGGCCGCTGCCTATCCGACCAAATTAAGGGATATGAGATTATAGTTAAATGGGAGAATTTCATGTATACCCCTCAAATACCTTCAAATTATGCATTTCCTCTCTCTAAAATTCATAATATCATATTTACCCTTCTAAATTTCAAAAACTCTCAAATTTACCTAATTTATTGACTTTTTTCTATTAAAAAAAGTTTAAAATTTATAAAGTACCAATTTTACCCTTTATTTAACAAAATGTCTCATCTTCTGAGTGGTTGATTTTTGAAGACAAATAGTTTGTCTTACACAAGCATATTTCTAAATATTAATGTGTATGTGTCGCAAGAAGAGAAATGAGTCGTCATATTATATATTGATTGTAGCTGTGAATTATATATGTTGCTCATGTTTAGTTAATCATCAGTATTTTTTGCTAATTAGTGAAAAATAAATTAGAAAAAACATTCCAAATTAAGTTACTAAGATATGCTTTGGTAACAGTTAGGCCATTTTGTACTATTAAATTCGCAGCAAACAACTCAAAAGTCTATCTGATAAATTTGGTTCTTAAAAAATTCGGATTAGATCATGAGAATATAAATCTTGGTTAGGAGAGCAGCTAAACGAATACCCATGCAAGATGTTGAGAGAACAACTAACTGGTATTGGTAAGTTTTGATTCTGAGCAAGTAACAATCCCAATATTAATAATAATAATAATAATAATATAATAAATAAATAAAATATGATTCTGCTTAAAATGTTTTCGTTTGAATCATACAAAAACCTCAAATTTTTGTGAACTCTTCAATTGACAAAATGGAAGAAAAGAAAAGAAGCTTTGTATATGCTTTGACAATTTAAAAAGGTTAATTAAATATATAAAATATAATTGACATGTCTGGAATCTGGAGGCTAGACATCCACATTTCTTGTTCAAAAAAAAAAAAAATTGACATGTCACAATTTGTATGTTATTTTTTAATTACGATTTTTGTAATGTCGTCAAGAAATTTACTGGCTCTGCTATAGAGTAAAGTCTACTATGATGTGACACTGTAACTAGATTTATGTACTTCAATAATTTTAAACTAAAACTTCCTCTTTTAAATTTTTCCTGTTAACAAACATTGTAACATCTTCATGCACCTAATAAGATCCCCTTTAAAATGCTTAAATACTTTTAGTTAGGAAACAAAGGAGGTTTCTAAACGTAATACTTTTACCAGAATATCCTTCATTCCTTGGCCTTCTTTACCATCAAATACTATTTTGTTAGAAATGCACCTGATATGATTTTTGTGATAGTTTTATAATCTAATTATTGAACTAAATCAAATTAGTTATGTAATATACATTAATAATTGGTATGATTAAGATAACCATCTAAAGCGCACTGCTATAATTAACATATATAGCTAAATAATTAATTTTCCTATGGGCATTTGTAACAGAAAAAAATTTAAAAAATATTAATATAAATCATCTAACGTTGACAATTAATGGAATTATCTTAAAGTAACATGATTATGTCAATATATTATAACTACAATTTGTACTAATCAGTACATCATTCTGACTAAACAATATTATTACCTTAAACTAACTAATACAATTATGTTAATCCAATTAAGATGATAAATTTTATTGAAAACATCGTAACTAAATACAATTGTTTTTTCAATATATATAATTAATCTAATTTAATTAGAATTGTTTGTATTAATTATAACACTGTGGTTATATTTGTCTGATTAATATAATTAATCTTTCTATTTGATAAGTCTTTTTTTTAATTAGTATGGTCACTATAAGTAATCTGCATTATCTAATAAACAGAAGGGTTTTCTGATCTTTACAGTATTTTCATACTAATTAAACTCATTTTTATTCCTACTTGCCAAAGTAGATAATCTTGCAGTATTATTAATTTGCTTAACATACTATTTTATTTCATATATTAATTCACAAATAGGCAGTAAGCATACCTTTATATTGAAGATTTAAACGGAAGTTGTACATTGAAATTGCCAGACGATTGAAATCATTTTGTCGCTAAACAAACCGACACTTCTTGGATTTTCACAAAAAAAAATGGTCTTCCCTTATTGCATCAAAGCTTAATGACTATATATAAGATGACAATATGAAAGTACACTGCTCTAAGTACAGATTCCATAATGTAGTACATTCAATGCTATATCCTACATTACTGTACTGTACTTGATGGATACATTAATATACTGACCAGGGTAAGTGACAATCATTAAAGTACTAATATGGCGTTAATTTTTTGCTTAATACCAAAAGGCATATTTTTTTTCTTAGTTTACTAGTACGTTTAGATAATTAAAGAACCTGAAGTTTTTATAATATGCTGATCAAATTGAGAGGAAATAGAAGCATATTCAGATACATTTTCATTCTCTTTGGCACCTGATAGAAATAGCAGGCAGCTGTTAAGCATCTCCAGTAAGTTCAGTGTTTCAGGAAGCATATTCAGCTGTTAAACATTGTTTCTATCGGGGCTGTTTGGCAACAATTGATTAAGAGTAAATAATTAAGAACTTAAAGAACGCTAAGGAACCGATGTTCGGTTGTCTTAACCTCTAGGTGAAAGCTAAAGAAGCTAAAAAAAAGGGTAAATGTACCTCAAAGTCCGAACAGAGAATTAAGATTCAAATAAAAGAAAGCTAAAGAAAGTGATCTTAATTCGAGCTAAAGAACCGATGTTCGACAAAATTAAGCGGCTAAAGAAACTAAAAAAACCAGATAAGCTTTAAGGAAGTTTAATCCCTTATTGCCTAACAACCCCATCAGGTACCTAAGATGTTGAGAAATTATGTTCAGGTCCCCTCCAGGCTCCAGCCCTCCTGTTATGAGGTAGATATACGAACTCACACGACTTCACTAATAAATAATGGACCAAAAGAGAAAAATATTCCACATGAACTAAATTATAACAAAATTAATGTTGAGAGTAGCAACAATCTATCAAATATAAAAAGAACGCAAAACAAACACATCATATATATTCTTGCCCAAGAAAATACAACCAGAATAATTATTCTTGCCCAAGAAAATACACTCCGGTATTAAAAAAAAATACAAAAGAAAAGAGTGTATTAAAATGGCCAAAGGTCACCCCAGATGGAGCGGCGAGCCTGGTGGTGTAACACAGGGTTGTTGCTTTGTGTGACCACGACCCGCTCGAAAGCCCCTTCTGACCCGTCTCGTTTGGTGGCCCGGCATATGTCCATCTGTACCTGTCTCCCTCTCCTCAAAGGCATGTATATAATGCGGCCCCACCCGCCCCCCATACCAGCCCGTAACTGATCCTCTTCTTCCTCTTCAACCCCATGAAATAAATCTGTTTCTCCCACATCAGACTGGTACGGTACCAGGTCCTTATCCTCAAATGACCCCTCTTCTTCTTCTCCTTCAGATTCAAATTGGTCCTCTAGAAAAATTCACGATATAACAAAATATTGCTAGATGATAATATGTCCAGATGAAAATAGGAAAAAGATAGAAAAAAAAAGGAGGTTTTAATTATTTTTCATGCATGCTTCGGTAATACCCCAAAATATCAGAGATGCACCTTTAGAATGAGAAAATACAGCATCTGGTATCTTTTGTTGCAAACTTATGTAGACATATATAGCAACAAACAGTTTGGGTATCTACTAGAGAAAATCAAAATCTGTAGTGTATGAAATAATTTGTTTTGCAGTAAGGCCCAAAAATTAATTATAAAGACTATAAAATAAGTAGTTACCATAGTCAATAATGAGATCCTCTGGATTCCTTTTGGCATGCTGCTCTTTTAGCGTTTCAAATTTCATTCCATCAAGCGGCCAAGCTTCCCTACAAAAGGAAAGAAAAAATATCAAAAAAAGCAGTATTACTTTCTCAGATTAGATCTTGTTGCACTTGGCTTAAAAAAAATAATGTACCGTACCATACAGATATAGGTATCAATAGATTTAGTGCAAAAAAATAAAGAAAAATCATAATAATTCATACTTACCGGGGTATCAATAGATTGATTAAAGCTAGCGTGTTACCAAATTCTTCGTGAGCTTAATACGAAAAACTATCGGATTAGTGTCAAACAATGAATACAAACCGTTGAAACCGATATATTTCACGAGTGATGCATTTACATGCAAAATTATTAAATTTTTTAATTACTTTAGTATAAAGTCAAGCGGTCCAAAATTGATAAAAAATGAACACATCAAAATTAGCTTAGAAACCTTCTTTTTTTTTACCGCTCGACTTTATACTTAATTAAGTCGAAAATTTATAAATTTGACGTACAAACACATCACTCGTGAAGTAAATCAGTTTCAACGGTTTGGATTCATTATTTGAAATCATTTTGATAGGTTTTCGACTGAAGCTAACCAAAGAGCTTGGTGAGCTTAAGAATATACCCTGGTTCTACTCTCAACAGATTTAGTGCAAAAAACTAGAGAAAGATCATAATAGTTCATACTTACTGGGGCCGTTTCCCTCTTCTTAATGCAACATAACAAAACTTCTCATCCTCAAAACCACGTAAAGGTTTGCCTCCCGATCTCTGATAGAGTTAAAAAGTGGTTAGCAGGATCGTAAAATATAATATTTTATAGGGTAAAACAAAAATGGATGAAGAAAAACAGACCTTGTAGACACGCTGTGATGAAGTCCTCTCCAATCGCTGTACAAAATGACAGTACTTGCTTGTGTTCTCCAATGGACACTTCCCATCGTGTGGGCACTAATTATGAACAGTAAACCTCAAATTATACAACCAATAAATTTAACAACAATACAAAACTTGAATCAATGTTTCCTTTTCCTAGTCACTTTTGTTAATTAAGTACATAACTGAGCCATGAAAAACAACAAAAAAATAAAAAACAAGCCAAGATAAATTTGAGTTTTATAAGCCGGGACTAAAAAAAAATAAAAAAAAAAGAACTTACAGGGGCTACAACAAAAGAACCAGCCTTTAATGTGGGCTTCGAGACAACAATGCTTGTGACATCGCTTGAATTTTTTTTCTCTAGCTTCTCCAATTTCCTACTTCTCTTTGACCATGTTAATTTAAAAAAAAAAATTAGAGGATACATTTGCAAATCATGGGAAAAGATGAAGGTTAGTTTCTGATGTAATTTTAACTTGTATTAAGTACCCATTGCGAACTAAGAAATATTATTGGAAGCACATTAAAGTAAAGAATCATTTACTGCTTTAAAAGGTTATGAATAGCACAAATCATACTTGAAAGAAAAAACAAAGGGGCATGAAAAACTTCTTTTATCTTTCTTTAAGGAAAAACACAAATCAATTATTGACTTTGCAAGGCGTATCATACCCGTTTTTCCATCCAAAGGATATATGAGCGCATTTGACTTATAATTTTTGATCCATGTGGTGTTCCCGGCTCAAGCAATACCTACATTGCGAAAGAGAATTTTATCGTTTGCACTCTAAAAATTTAGATTTACAAAGGCATTTAAATATAAAATATCTGATAAGAAAATAATTACCAACACATCGCTTGTAAGATCCCAAAGCTGGCGCACAATTGTGATACGATCGGTCAATGATGGAATCTCACCTAGTGCATATGACTGCATTTGAAAATCCAAAAATAAAACTGTTCAATAATTATTCAAAAATAGCCCCACCATATTATGTAAATAATGAACTCACTGATACAACAAGATCATGGTGCCTGTTCTTTTTATCCAGTTTGCGGTTCAATTCTTGAATGCTGTCATAGCTATGAATCAGTGGCAACCCCTTCAAATCTATCAACAAAAAACACAAATTTTGAAAATTTCGTGATAACTGGAATATTTTTTGGTTTTAAGATACTAATGTAATATTAGGTGGCACTAAAAAGGGAATTAATTTACTCTGAAGGAGACTTTGACTGGCTCTTTGCATTTCCTTTGATGGTTCGACCAAATTAACCGTCTGAATTGACTGAGGCCATACATCTCTCATTGCCCTTCATTAATAAAGGTAAATAAATGTGACAACTAATCATAGGAGAGAAAAAAGACTATGAGAAGTGGCTGGTACTAACCAAAGAGCCGAACTGGGTCCCGCACCAAAATCCAACACCTTGTTGGGAGAGAAATCAGGTAACCTACGCCGAACCTGCCTTATAGTAAAATCAGAAATTAATAAAAATTTAATTAAATAGCACCTCTGTCATGCCAAATTGTGATAAAGTCACAATACCAAACTGTGAACTTCTAATTGTATCCTAACTTTAAGATTAAAATGCTGCTGTTCTTTTACTGTTGATAGGGGTGAAAACAGATCGGATAGTGGTAAAACCATATCCGTATCCATTTTTTTTCCGGATAGATACGGATCAGATATCGGATATCTGTAGATATATACATAAATATCTTCATAATATATATTAAACTATATGGTATATATCTACTAATCGGATACGGATAATTAAAATTAAAAACCATATTCATACCACTATCCGCACGGATATTCGGATATCGGATATCCGTATCTAATTTTCGAATACGGATCCGGATTCGGTCGGATAATATCCGACTCATTTTCGCCCCTAACTGTTGATCATATCAACCCTACAAAAGCTAAGCCAATAACCGGAGCTGATTTAAAAAAGGAATCAGAAAAGAACCTCTCTAAGGACACGATGGATTGCAGTATAGACAGCTGGCATACGAGAAGCCACATAGGCAACTGTCTCATCTTCTCTGTAGCGTAAACCAATATCACCATAGGCTGATTGGATCTTCCACCGGGCCGCACGGTTTTCAACAGGTCGGTGTGGGTCCTCAACCAGAGCTCGTGTGGTAGATGCCGCAAGCTGGAGGTTGGCTTCCTTCACACGGCAAAAAGACTCTGAGAGGAGCATGACCTTCCTATTCATGTGCCCCTTGTCCTTCTCTACAACAAGACTCAACATTTCAATTTCTCATCTCAATTGAATCCTTTTGCACAAACAGAGAGAGAGAGAGAGAACCTCGGAGGTACTTTTTAATGGCGCGGCGAAGGGAGAGAGGGACAAGGCGGATGCGCTGAGACTGCTTCGCAGCGGCGCGTAGTGTTTCCGGCGTGAATAGCTTTTGTCCCGCCTCAGGCAACGCCATTGCTGACCTGAGCTCGAGCTCCAACTGGGGTTTATGCTCAGACGAGAACAAAAGAGGGGTTTCGATTCTACAATCAAATACCCGTATCACTTTCGGCCCAATTAACGGTAAACGGGCCGTGTTGATTCGGCCCAATTAACGGTAAACAGGTACATTGTACAAGTAATAAATTGTTGTACCTTCTCGGCACAGCGCACAGCGCAACAAAGCAAAGGAACAGACAATGTTTCGAGTAAATACGAGTAAATGATATAGTTTCCTCTCTACAAATAGCAATGTTTGCTAGCAGAGTAGCAGTCTAGGGCCTTTGGTCGGCTATAGAAAATGACTACACAAGAGAGAGAGAGAGAGAGAGAGGAGGGAAGTACACTAGCCCGATGGAGAGAGCAGAAAAATAACTACGTAGGAATTGAGCTGAAGCGAATAGAGCGAAAAAAATGCGTTATATGGTGCCGTGCCGTGATTAATACTGTGACTTTGATCTCGTGTTGTGTTTTGTCTTGATCAAGTTAATTTTTCACGTGCAGGGGTGGATTTAGAATTTTCGTCAGGGGGCAAACAAATATCCAATCGAGTTTAAACCCATTAACTAATTAAATATTCGATAAAAAATAATGTTTTAACTTATAATTTTCAATATTCTGATTTGTAATTTTTGATGCCTAATTTATAATTCTAATTCAAGAAAATTATTTTAATTTTAACCATAAATTTAAGCTGAATTACAAATCAAATATCCAAGGGGGGCAAAAAAAATTCAAGGGGGCAAAGTCGATCCGGAAGTCCCAATCTCCATAAAACTAAAAATTCAGGGGGGGCAGCTACCTCCCTTGGGACTATGTGGGTCCGCCCATGTTCACGGCACGCAAATAGTCACGTCACGTAATATTAAGGGATGTTACGGCACGCAAATAGTCACGCCACGTAAGTCACGATGTGCCCAAACGTGTGACTTGTGTGACCATTTAATCATAATTTAGGTTAGTTTATTCAAGATTTACCATTTGATCAAGATCTAACGGTCCTAATTACACGTGACCACGTGCCATGACTAGATCTTTCACGTGACGTGCCGTGTCATGCCATGTTAAACTTTTTAAAGATGGTCACGGTGCCATTTTTTTTCACCCTAGAAGTGAGAGTTGATTACGTGCCGTGCCGTGTCGTGCCGCGTTAAACTTTTTAAAGATAGTGACGGCGCCATTTTTTTCACCTAGAAGCGAGAGTTGAATTGAATAATAATCAGTGAAATTTATACACGGATTTCACAGTAAGTACGGCATGGCATTGAAGAAGCGTTTAGGCTGAGCTCCTATACCTCTGCTTTGCTTCATAGGCTACGGAGGCTGCACGGATTCTTTGTACATTTGCGCAGATCCGTGACAGCTTGCTTTCACAGTACAAAAGTGAGCAACTTTTACTTGCTACTTCCATGAGCCTGTTAACTGTTTGTAGTTTCTAATATTCTATTTAAGTCTTACGAATTGTGCGAGTGCTGCTTATCTAACCGCCGTTGACGCACTACATAAAAATTGAACCCTTCAACGAAATTAATTATGTCAAGTCCCCCCTTAAATTTTCAATTTTCAATTTTCAATCTATGAATTTAGACCGACTTTTTTCTTTCTGTAATTCTTTTGATTTTTAATTAGAGTTAAATTTAGATTAAAATTAGGATACATTTTTTGTAATTTAGATTAGTAATTAGAATTAAAAGTTGTAGCATTAGAAATTTGAAATCAGAGAATTTAAAATTATAAGTTAAATTATTGTTTTTTATATTAGTTAATTAGTTTGAATCCGATTCTCTATTTTCTTGACCATAACAAAATTTCTAAATCGGCTCCTGGAGAAGATAACTTTGCTTTGGAAGGAATGATTGTCGAATTAAAGTTATCGACAACGCCACAATGTTACAAATTCTACGGCTAAAGTCATGAGATAATGTAGTATTGTATTTGCTTCTTGTTTGAATGGTTTAATAAATTTACAATTAGATTTAAAAAAATATAATTACATTGCGACCAGTTTTCACTACAAGAATGAGACAATATCCGCGAGGGTATACCGACAGAAAGGTGTTTTTTCTATTAGCGACGGAAGTATCCGCGAGGATATACCGACAATATCTTTTGCGGATACTATTCCATTCTTGTAGTGTTTGTCTCAGTACGGAATTATATTATCAGAGCACAAAACAGTACATGCGTTGATCATGTATCATGTCTGTCGCATGTTGTGATTATCATTTCAAAAAATGACACGACGCAAAAGTGAACTGACCTAATTTCAACATGAGACATGGCACGAAGCATGGTACGTCATGTTTTTTACAGCTTCTCCAATTTTTTTTTATTTTTATTTTTGTTAATGACTAACTTAAATTAAATAATTAAACGATATGAAACATGACTAGTTATGTCGTAACTGACGTATCGTACTTGCTTCTATCGTTTAGTCATAATACAAAATGTGATTAAAATTGTGACACATTAGTCACGACATGACACAAATTTATTTGACTAAATTGCAACATAACTTATATTGATCCGACAAAGGACGGTCTCTTGAAAATTTTCTAATAGGAAGCTGCTTGATCTGTATCCATATCTACACAGATACTTGGATATCTACAGGGGCAGAGCCAGACTTTCCAGCTATGAGTGTCAAATACATATAGAATTAATCATATAAATTTTTTTTCAGAAAATGGAGGTCAATTATACATTATCATGATATTTTATAAATCCGCCTCTAAATATCCATAGAGTGAGGCTATGGTGCTATGCATATATAGCACCAATGGCTAGTGTACTACGGCTCAATATGATACTTTTTAAAATCCTAACGGTCGATCCGAACCGTTCAATATGATATCCATATGAATATGTACTTGCAAACTAAATTTTATATTTTTTCAAATTTTTTTACTATTTTTTTAGATAGGTAGAAAAATCAGTGTTTTTTGAAAATTCTGGACCATCAAAATTCTACCTATCTAAAAAAATAGTAAAAAAATTCAAAAAAATATAAAATTTAGTTTGCAAGTACATATTCATATGGTTATCACATTGAACGGTTCGGATCGACCGTTAGGATTTTAAAAAGTACCATATTGAGCCGTAGTACACTAGTTATCCGTGCTATGCATAGCACCATAGCCTCACTCATATCCATATATATTTTTTCGAATACGAATCGGATATATCCATTATCCACTCCGCTTTCACCCTACACAGAAGCCTCATAGCAAGTCCGTACCTTTTTTTTTATTTTTTTTAGTTAACGAAAATATATTAGGTTTGTTGCGTGCTACAAAAAAAATAAGCATTACATCCAACATCGATCAACACCCTTCAATATGACATGATATTAATTTGTTGTAAATAATGTGAAAATGTACAATGCTCCTGCTATTACAATTAAAAAATTACACATGTTACTCTAGTCCAAATATCTGTAGCTCTGACTTTTGTTCATACATAAAATTAAATTAAATTAGAGTTACTAGTAATACATACTTGAAACAAATTTACGGACATCACAGCACCTGTCAGAATGTGGCCATAACAGAAGGAACGAAATTTAATTAAGTGCTTCACGAGCGAAAATACAGCTTGTCCCTTGTGCTATATATTACATGTAAAATTTTACTTTTCTCCATATCACATGAGAAAGGAATTCACATGCGTTGCCTCAAGCAGGATTTCTTGCTAGGCGCAGTTAGTTCGGACAAACAAAACAAACATAAAAACAAAATAAACATGGTCCTAGACTCCTAGTATCACAATAAACGACACAAACCAAAAGTGCTTCTTATATATATATAATCCCAGTGAAGAAGTCACTTTCTTATATAACGCATCAAACATCCCTAGAACTTTTCTATCTATCATTCTATCTATATATAACTATATATAAGTACGTATAATACAAAACTCATAATAATGAATAAACCTTCCTAAAACGACCTCACTAAACCGTCATAAAAAGCTACCAACCAAGCTCCCATTGTACAAGTACAACCACCACCATCTAAAAAAAAAAGAAAAGAAATAGCGAGAAAATAGGGTCACAGGGACAGCAGGTCGTCAGTAGCTCTGCTGTGTTTTTAATGCGCCGCGGTACATTTGGTCTTTATCCTACTCTGACCATCAGCCACTTCTCTTACTCTGTCATTTCTCTCCTCTCTCTGGCCTACCAAAAAAGAGTCAACCTCTACGCTGATACCTACCCTCTTCCACCATCTCCGTTTCCAACAAAACGGACATCTCCAGCACATGACCAACTCAACGTATTATCCTGGCAAAGTCTTATACAAGCACCGGAGTTATCCAGTCTAAACGACAACGGAGAGGATACTAACATCTCTGACAGGAGCCAAAGCCGCTTGGCCTCATGCAAATTAGTCGCCGGAGAGGATGGCGAAGCCTCGTTGCAATCGGCAAAGTACTTCCCTGAAATGCCCCGTAGCCTATGGTGTGTCGCCACGTAGCATGTCGTTGCAGCGGCCTGCGATGGAACCAACGGTTAAAACATAGGTCAAAATTTGATTGCGTGGGTGACGTCATACGGTGGGCCCAGAAAATAGTCCGCGCTTACCTGAGGAATAGTTTTTAGGAGCTTCCTCGCCAGGAAGAACGCCAGATCTGCGCAACAATTGATGCAATCGGACGGTCAGGGATCTCTCTTCTCTTAACAACACAATGGTCATAGTATGATCATAGTTAACAATGCAATGGTCAGAAGGATATTTGCTGTATATAAGAAAATATCTTATTGCACTATTCGATATGTCAGGAGTCAGGTCAGTTACCTGTAACGAATCCTTCACGGTCACGCGTGAGGCGGGTTCGAACGATACCTGGGTGCACGCAGTTGGCGGTCACATTTGCACCCATTTCCTGACAAGGAAATATACACAATTAAGTCAAAGCATATTTATTTACAAAATTTAAATTAATACGATGAAAAAGTAGATGATATCAGCGATCTTGAGCGCTGATTATTATATGAAGCTTTAATTATTTTCCAATGAGAACCACAACATAGTGTTCTTTAATGTTAAAAAATAAAATCAGAATCCAAAGATGGTTGTCTGGAGACTGGAGGTCATAAAATCAAATATGAAGAGAATAGAATAATCATAGAATAAAGACTGCCCAGTAGGAATAGGCAGTAGTAACTAACCTTAAGCCGCACAGCAAGCTCCTTTGTGTGAAGAACATTGGCCAGCTTCGATAGAGCGTAAGCTCGCGTTGCATCGTACGGTCTACAAAAATTTCAACAAAACCAATTCAAATTTTAAACTTCTATCAGACTTCACAAAGAGATGAACGATCGGTAATTAATTACATCTTGTTGCGAGTAATTAAATCAAGGTACTGGACCCAGTCGCCAGAGAACCAGCCATGGATGCTTGAAGACACATTTACGATTCTACCCTCGATACCAGTTTCAGCTGCCGTCTCTGCCATCTTGTTCATTAGCAGTTTTGTAAGAAGAAAATGCCCTAAGTAGTTTGTGGCGAACGACATTTCGATTCCGTCTTCTGATATCGCATGCTCATGAGAAAACTTCCCGGCATTATTTCTACATTATTTTTATTCTTCTTCACGATCAATAAGATAACTAATAATATATCCAAATAAAAAGATTATAGCGAATTAACATTACATGAGAAGATTGAGGGGGAGATGAAGAGAGAGGAATCTTGAAACGAATGATCGAACGGAGGAGAGAGAACTAAGATCTAGAGGTAGAACGATGATCTCTGACAAAGGAGACTCAGCCAAGATGCGATTCTTCATCTCTTCTGCTGTCTTGAGACTACGAGCCGGGATCACTAGCCTAGTACCACGCTTTGCCAGAACCCTCGCTGTTTCAGCACCGATACCAGATGTCGCACCAGTGATGATAGCTGTGATTTGATGGAGGTTGAGACAACAAGCAGCAGTAACTGTTTCAGCTGTTGATTTCGAACCGAAACCACTTTGCCCTGCCGAACCAATTAGGTACTTCACCGTTTCTAGCATCTTCTTTTTTATTTTCCTTTCTATTGATTCATTTGTAAGAGAAGAAGAGGGAGTAGGAGACTATGTTGGGGTGGGGATGCCAACAGTCAAGGATTGGAGAAAGGCGCCGCACGGTTTTATATTTAAAGTTACACGGAGAGTGAGGAGTAGTAATTTTTTTCGGTGGATTTAATTTTGACTGAATTGATTGGAAGATAAGGCAGGAGGTGGAAGCGTCTGATGAGGTGTCAGAGGAGTCAAATCCTCTCAGGTAAGAGAATATTTATGTTCAGATCTGGATCGTCCGATCAGGGAGGCATTATGATTTAACAGTCCGGATTGAAAAAGAAAAATTATGTTACCTTAGGTGATGTGAATTCGTGTCAGGGAGGCATTATTGATTGTTAATTGTACATGCTTTGAGCTTGATTACGTGTTTGTCTCTTTCAATGTGCATTTTTAATACATGATTTGTTTCTCCAGAAAATTGATATAGTTTTTATTTGTAATTGGATGCTCCCGTAATTTTTTTAGTTTGGAACCTTGCTATAAAATATATACCGCATCTTAGAAGCATATATGTGCACATTCAATCCAAAACCAATGCCAAAAAAAGTTCAAACCATCGAATTATGTTTTACATATTTGCATTTAGTATTGTTCATGTACATATTATTTTAATAATCAAATCTGATTTTCCACTAAAAACCAGAATATGGTCACAGATTCATGAGCACATTCAATTCAACCAATTAAAACCAGAATATTATATGTTTAGAATATTTTATATAACCATTTATGATTGTATATATATTTTAAAAATGTATTCAAATTAAAAATTAAATTTGTAGAAATATTCTCGATTATTTTAAATACCGGTTATTAAATTTGGATTAATTTAAAATTTGATTGATCATTTATTATAAAATAATTAAAAGTTCATCATTAAAAAGTTTGAAATTATTTGATTGATGACTAAACAAATTTACCGTTGAGACTTTTATTTATCAAATTTGATTTGACGCTAGAAGCTAGCTAGCTGCTACATAGACAATTCCCGTTTTACTCCTGCCACAACTTTATTTCCAAACCAAATTTGCTCACGGAATTAAAGATCAGTATCAGTATCAGTAGATAGGAGGCCCGCCATAACGACATCATTAACATAAAAACAAAAACAACAAAAACGGACAACTTGAAAGTAACAAAAAATAAGATGGGCCTTTATACTTAAAAGAGTACTAGACTAAACATTTTATATTTTAATGTTTCAAAGGAAAAGGAAAAATGGAGCAAGCTATGTAGAGTGCAAACGGATCGGATATTATTAGATCGTATCCGATTATGATTTTAAATTTTAATTATCTGTATTTAAATAGTAGATATATCATATAGTTTAAAAAAATTATATTATTCATTGTTATAAAAATATACTGATTCATATTTGTTTAATATTCAATATGTATTCATATCTGTTTAATATTCCATTTGTATATGTATCCAAAAAAATAAAAGCAGATGTGGATATAATTTCACCACTATCTGATCCGTTTAGATCCCTACTTACTCGTGCATGATATAGCAAAAGTAATAATATTGTACTTAACATCTAGGAGTGGGAATCAGAGTAGGTCCGATGCTCATCGGACCTACCTTGGTTCGATGGGTGCGATGACCATTCGATCTGCATCAAGATTCGTGTGCTATGTATCAAAATCCGTGCAAGTATGTATCAATTTCCGTATGCATAGATCTTGATGCTAATCGTACGGTTCTAGAGCTAATTGAACCTAAATGTAGGTCCGATGGGCATCGGACCTACTCCTATCTCCTAGGAGTGAGGTACGATACTATGCATAGTGTATATTGATCCCTACTAGGAATCAACATTTTTAAATTTAGAATACAAATAATTTTTCAGGACCATTTAACATATATTTCACAGGAATGTATATGTAGACCAAATTTTATATTTTTCGGAACTTTTTACTATTTTTTAGATAGATTAGAAAATCACGTGATCTAAATATTCAGTATTATACAAAAGATGTGATTTTTTATCTATTGAAAAAAATCATAAAAAAGATCTAAAAAAAATTAGTCTTCAAGTAATTAAATTTTCATACAAAGACCATATTAATCGGATCAGATTGAGTATTTGAACTTTAAAAATGAATTTAGTACTGACCAATATGCACCATGCAAGGGCGGATTGACCCCCATTTGTTTTCAATTATTGTAAGTTTATATATGATTTTTTATATAGTTTAAAGTAAAATATTACGAACACTTTAAAATTGATCCTCAGTCGTGGTATAAAAATTTTATATGATTGATCTCCATTTACGTTTTACCCTTGTAATTTGAAAGTCTGACTCCGTTTCTGGCACCATATATAATAATGTAGCTTCACTTAACATGAGATTTCTTATGGAGGGAGGCTGACTTTAATTGAATCAGTAAGCTCCCGTGTATAAATCAGTGTTGTAAATAACAGTATGCACTCGTTGGACGGACAGGGTACCACCAAACGATTAATTGGAAATAATCGGTTATATTTGATAATAATTAGATAATTAGTCAGAAAAATACATAAAAGTTTGATCGCCGCCAATGACTAATCAGACTATTAAACGGTTGTTTTAACAAAACTCATATATTTTTTTTGAATAAAATGGGAAGTGCCCACCTATTTCTTTATAGAAATAATAATAGTTAATTACACAAGTTGAAAACTACTAAAACAATGAAGACATAGAACCTCTAAAGAGATCATCTAAGGTATCAAAGTAGCATATATCCAAATAACAACAAAGAGTAAACCTAATAACAACAGACAGTTTAGACATTACAAGTAGAACAAGCATCGCTATCAGAGGTAACCAAAAGCAGAAGACTCCGAATCAGAGAGAATAGTAATAACAGCAGTATCTTCAATGTCATCTAGGGCTTGAAAATAGTCTGATAAATCAGACTCGTCTCCAAGTTCTAGATTAACAAAACTCATATAAACTAGTATGGCTTGTAATGATAAGAGAGAGCATGGCGAAGCAAGAGAGAGACCGGAGCATTGGGATGTGAAATGTGACGAGGGAGTGGTCTCAAAATCAAATCCTCCATTCTCTCCTGATTCCTTCAATCTGTCTAGGTGGAGTGGGTCCTACCACGTACGTATATTACTCTAAACGGGTGACATGTTCTTCTATCCATACACACATATCACAATCAAACACACTCAATGAAACTCAACTGCCAAGAGATAGAAGAGATAGAAGAAGAGATTGTGCCGTGGCTGCTTGGGCCATTTGGGTCCCAGTCACAGAGTCACAGTCACCTTTTGATGTGAGATGGATAACGTGACAAGTCTTGAGTCCATCTTTTCAGATTCAATGCCAATTTTAATTCTAGCAAAATTTGGGTCATACCTATATAAATAACATTTATATTTTTTTTCTTATGGATTTATATGAGATATCTTCATATAAATATATACTTGGAAATCAATTTTTATACATATATATTTTTTTTAAATTACTATTCTTTTAGATGATAGAAAATCACATCATCAAAACTTTTGAACCATTCCAAAATAATGATTTTCTATCCATCTCAAAATATATTAAAAAAAACCTAAAAAATGTAACATTTGGTCCGTAAGTACGTAGTCACGTGAAGATCATGTTGAGCGATTCAGATTGACTGTTTGAATTTTAAAAACTGTAACATAAATCTATAGCACAGACTGATCCGCACATTGCAAAGTACGTACTGTATCCTCACTCAATCCAACTAATATTTGTTTTATTACCATATTCATGTTTACATGCGATTGCGTCAAAATGTGATAGTTGCTATACATGTGTTTTCATGCAAAAAAATTACATTAGTGTGTTTGGAAATATGTTATCAATGATCGCTATTTTTACACTTTTATGGTCATACAATTAGTTCAATTGATAGCTTTTAGTTAGACAAGGAAATAAATAATTGATGTAAAGTCAGATGCATTGCCACATTTTTTTCTCAAGTTGCATTATCTCGTGATGATCAATATTGTTTTGCTTGAGAACAACTTGAACACAGAAGTAAATTTAATAGTAAACTACTGATTTTTTTTCTTCCTAATATGGCTACCGTAGTCATATTTGCATAAAATTTGGTTGAGATCGGAGTAACAGGTTCACGTTATTTCTTTGGAATAACAGCAGATTTATTTCCATGAAATATTAATCATCCAATTAAGACAGAATAAATAAGTCAGACAAATGAGTCCATCTTCATGCTGTTTTTCTTTAATGCACCAAAAAAATATTTAATTACTGTTGCGAGTTCTCCTTGCTTTTTTTTTTTCTTAAAAAAAAAATATCCATGAGGAGACAACAAATTAAATGTGGAATGACCCAAGCGACAGTATGATTTAATTTAATAGTTCAATTAATTGTATAATACATTGGCTGTTTAATATATTCATACTTGGATATATATACTCCATCCTCCCCTGTTACATATTCTTGCAAAATTTACTGACGGGTCGGTCCGCTCTGTAAACAAGAAATTTAGTATCAGCTTTGACTGTACGGCTCAAAGACCTAGAAATTAATATATAGCAAAATAAATTATTAAAATAATATCAATAGAGGTTGTAATATTATTTTACGATGTTTGGGCATTGTTATATTATTTTATTTAAGGGTAATATTATAAATTTTTGTTACTTTGACTACGTCAACTAGACTTAAGGATTGATCTATTACATTACAGACTTGTGTTGAACCTTATTTTATTAACTAATTTTATTCAATTAATTTATGGAAATAATTTAAATATTTTATTATTATGTTTGTCAAAATTCCGGTTAAATTAATTTAAAGTCTTTAATAATAAATATTGAATGGTGCGATTTGCATATATCTCCATTCTTATATTAAACACGTAGATGTCATAATCTGCCAATGGCTGTGATTAAAAGATGAAATTTTGAATTGAATATCAGCCCTCCAATCTAATAATCTGCCTTCTTTTGATTCTATACAACTTTTTTTATTTTTTTCTACGTGTTGAAGTCAAAATTTATTTAGACACATGCAAATTGTATCATCTTTTGGATTGATCATCATTTCTTTCCATTTCTTAAATGTCATTTAAGGAACTTTTAGATTTATTGATAATTGATTGGTCGTGCATTCATTTTTTATATCATTTAAGAAATGTTATTTGTCGTACAATATATCATTTTGTATGAAATTTTTGTATGAAAATATGTCAAAAAGATAAAAGAGTATGCATGTATTTTAAATAATGTTATTTACATATAGATGTCATTAAAAAATATTATTTATGTGTAGATGTTATTTAATATGTCATTTGGTATTGTTATTTGTTATTTAATCTATTTTTTTTAATGAAAATATATTATTTTCTATGAGATTTTTTTTTGTTATATTTCTGTTGTAACGCACGGACACGATATTAATAGTGAATTAAACACGAAATGCGTAGAGCAGTGTAAGATAAAAAAAAATCTTAATTTGTAATTGTCTATATATAATGCAAAACCGGGTTATTGACGCAAATCATAAATTTAATGTTGACATGCAAAAAAATAAGTTTGTGGGGGTAGGAATAAAAAATGTGTTCTTGAATTCAGGTCAAAGATGGGTCTTAGCATGCACGCATGGCATGTTCATGGGAGAATAAAAACGATTATAGTTGGTTTGGTTGACAGTTTGACACCCTCTCATATCATTCTTTATATATATTTTTACAAAGTATCCAATTTACTGCACAGGGCTCAATGTTAAGTTTGTACTCACGTAATTGGTTGTCTTTACACGAAGCGTTTATTAAATAAAATTTTAATCCCCACAGTCCTAATTCTCAAAATCAGCGTTTATTAAATAAAATTTGAGTGAGGCTATGGTGCTATGCATAGCACGGATGGCTAGTGTACTACGGCTCAATATGGTACTTTTTAAAATCCTAATGGTCGATCCGACCGTTCAATGTGATATCCATATGAATATGTACTTGCAAACTAAATTTTATATTTTTTCGAATTTTTTTACTATTTTTTTAGATAGGTAGAAAAATCAGTGTTTTCTGAAAATTCTGGACCATCAAAATTCTACCTATCTAAAAAAATAGTAAAAAAATTCGAAAAAATGTAAAATTTAGTTTGCAAGTACATATTCATATGGTTATCACATTGAACGGTCGGATCGACCGTTAGGATTTTAAAAAGTACCATATTGAGCCGTAGTACACTAGTCATCCGTGCTATGCATAGCACCATAGCCTCACTCATAAAATTTTAATCCCCACAGTCCTAATCCTCAAAATCAGTGTTGTAAATAAGCATATGCACTTGTAAGATAAATAGAGTACCGCTAAATGATTAATCAAGAATAATTGATCATAATCGGAAATAATTGATTACTTAGTCGAAAAAATCGGCAACGATTTTCGTCACCGCCAACAACTAATCGACCGATTAATTGGTCTAAAAGGTTATTCTTTTACAACAATGCTTAAAATATACTAATTTGTTTCTTGAAAAGATGGACAGTCGAGATTTAATCAATCTCCTCTTTTTAGATGCATCCAATCGGACGAATATTTACCAGCAGAAGGTTTAGATTCACGGAGTTGTTTGAATTTATTAACTTCTTAATTGTTTGTGTAAATTTTCTTAGCTGTGTACTTCATTTTCGACTGTAATAATAAAATAACAGTGATAAAACTCAGATTAGCACGGTAATTAATTATTTTGATATTACTATTTCGAGTGCAGTAAGCGCGGAAACTTTTATTTATACCATCTTTTAAAAAAAAAACAAATAACCATTTTTTTAAAAATTTATTTATACCACTTCTAGAGTCTAAATCTGCGAAATCAGAAAGTTAGTTTCGCATGTTTATACTAAGAAACCAAATCAATACACTTTAGTGTCATATTTAATGCGCTTTGGTTCTGCAGTCTAAATTTACGAAACTAACCTTTTGTTTTGCAAGGTTAGATTGCAGAAGTGATAAAAATAGAATTTAAAAAAAAAAGCTGATTATTTAGTTTATTTTTTTAAAGATAATAATTTTTTTTTAAAATCGGCAGTATGCGTCTTCTCTCCTGCATTTTATGCTGTATTTAGAAATTTCCAAGCTATTGTGACATTTGAAAGTTTGTGCTCTTTAATATCTCACATAAAAAGAAAAAAAAAAAGAAAATTTAGGTCCTGTTCAGCTGCAGTGTGGAATTGGAAATGGACACCGAAAAACAAAATTTTTGAACTAATTTTTACTGTTTATGTAGAAAAAAAAAATTTATTCTGAATAATTTTTTTTTTTTAAAATAAACAGTAAAAATAACGCCGCAGCCGAACAGTTACTCAGTGGTCCTTTCTGGGAATATGCCTGAAAATAGAAATGGTAAGAATTTGGAGGTAAAGTGAGGTTATGCTGAGGTAATGGGCACTTTAACCAATAAAGAAAATGAAAGAAAGAAAAATGAAGTACAGAGGCTAAGAAAAGAAGGACACAACAACCGATGAAGAAAGGTAGAAAAAAAAGAAGGAAGCATTGACAAGAAGTTACATACTTGGTTAAACATTACCACGTGAGGGAGGTTTCATAGACAAAAATCTATATTAATATACATACTATGTAGAGTGAGGCTACGGTATTTCGGCTAGTGTACTATCGCTAGTGTACTACGGCTTAATATGGTACTTTTTAAAATTCTAACGGTCAATCTGACCGTTCAATGTGATATCCATATGAATATATACTTGCAAACTAAATTTTATATTTTTTTGAATTTTTTTACTATTTTTTTAGATAGGTAGAATTTTGATGGTCCAGAATTTGTATAAAACACTGAAAATTCTACCTATCTAAAAAAATAGTAAAAAAATTCAAAAAAATATAAAATTTAGTTTGCAAGTACATATTCATATGGATATCACATTGAACGGTCGGATCGACCGTTAGGATTTTAAAAAGTACTATATTGAGCCGTAGTACATTAGCCATAGTACACTAGCCGAAGTACCATAGCCTCACTCTACTATGTATATGCTCCTATCCTATGCATTCGTAATTCGCGCAGAAATTTATGGAAAAATATAACTATTTTTTTACCATCTTTGCAAAAAGATAACCAGTTTTCAAAGATAAATTATTTAACTAGTATTTTTTTTTTTTTTTTTCAAATTTATCAGTTTCCAGGTTATTTAACCAGATTAGAACCAAGGTGTTCTAAGTTCACTAGGTTCTTTTGTGAACTCAATTCTAAAATCTATCGGATTAATTTCGAATGATAAATCGGAATCGTTGAAATCCGTCTAACTTACAAGTGATGCATCTACATACAGAAATTAAAAAATTCTAAATTAATTTTGTATAGAATCAAGTGGTAAGAAAACATTCAAAAAATGAATGTATCAAAATTAATTTATGAATCTTCTAATTTTGATGCTTGATTGATTGACTCTATACTAAATTCAAAAGTTCATAATTTTTCTACGTAGAAGCATCACTCGTAAAGTAGATAAGTTTCAACAGTTTGAATTCGTCATTTGAAGTCAATTCAATGGATTTTAGAGTTGAGTTTACAAAAAGCCTTAATGAACTTAGGAATACCCTAGTTCTACTCATTTAACTAGTGTTTTATTATTTTCAAATTTATCAGTTTTGCATGTATAGCTTGTGGAGCCATTATGACATTTAATGCATGCATAAATTACTGAGAATGATTCTGCTGACAAACCTGCGGAATAAATTTGCGGATTTACGAACTGTCAAATTTGAAATTCTTAAAAAAAAACTAGTTATTTGGTTTATGTTTTTTTAGAACATGATAAAAAAAAAAGAATCGGTTAAGAAAGAGTTCCGAATAATTCAAAGCGCGTAGTAAAAATGAACCGGAAGTAAATACAAAAATTGTAGATATTTTGAGTATCAGCAAAATTGTTGAATAAAATTCCTATTATAATTTCTTGCAGAGGATCTCAATATTTTTTAGTTAAAACCCTATAATTTTATTTTATTTATAAATTAATGTTTGAGTTATGAAAAAATAAAAATAAAAATGCAGCAGGAGCAAAGATAAAAAGTTGACGCTCTATCCCGTCATAACCGGAATTGGTGCAAGTACAAGAGAATAAGAGAGGAAAAGGTGACAACATGGATGGGGAATTGGGGATATAAGAATAATAGAATATACATTATACAACATTCATAGTTGAGTCGCATCATGCCGTATTTGTTGGTCCCATCAATTTCTCTTGCTCTTCCTCTCCAGTTCCTACCAATTATTTCTATTCTTTATTTTTAGAAATAAAAAAAAATCAAATCATTAGAAAATGAATTGATTTTTTTTTTGAAAAAATAAATTGAACTGCACCAATGGTCTAGCAATTTTCAGACAAATCTGTGTAATCTACGTACCAAACGTTAAAATCATTCAAATAATTTTAGATTATAAATATTATATATCAATTTTGTTTAATATACATTGTAATTGTTTTAGTAATGTGATTTTATACTTGTACTATTAATAATTTAAATATTACTTTTGTTACAATTATTATATTAAAAATTCCAATAATAATTAATTATTATTATTATTTATAATTGGTATGTTTACTGAACTTATTAGTGATTATTTTTTTGTTTATTATATATGATATGCAATATTGTTTGTCATTGCTAGTCATTCAGAGTTAAAATTGAAATAAAATATTAAATAATATGCTAAATTAAAATGATGCATTAGAATGACTAAAATATAAATAGAACTAGAACTGACTTATTTTTTTATGTTAATTTGTTGACAAATAATTTATTTCGATAGAATTTTTTTTTTTGCAGGCCGAGTAAATTAAAAAAAAAAAATCACAAATGAGAAATTTAAACTTAAATGAGATGCAACTTTTGATAGAAAATCCTATTTTTTACTATGACCACAATTCAAAAAAACTCGTAAAGAGATCTACAAAGCTGTACTATTATAACCCAACAAATCTTATTCTCAATAAACGCAAACTAGGTCAACATTTCAACCAACTACATGTTAATTTCAAACGTTTTGTTATTATAAAATGCTAAAAATAATTTTTTTTCCAAAAACCTATTGGGACCGCACCAAACGGTGATTTTTGGATCTTCTGCGGTTAAGACAGGGTATAACTTTCAAAAACCACTAGAACCGCAACAATGATGCAGTTCCAGACGCCAACGTCTGGTTCCACCAATTTTTTGAAGAAAAATCATAGACGCCAACGCCTGGTTCCATCAAATTTTTGAAGAAAAATACTAAAATCTACGAAAGCAGAATTAACTATTATATTTCTGTGTCCATAAATTAATCATAAATGGATATCATTAATTAATGTTTTAAATTACTTATTATGCAAGACTAATTTGGGGTTCATAGCAATGGAGATGTGAAGGTGGAATGGAGAGAAGAGAAATGTCAAGGTTGCATTTAAATTTTCTTCCTCGACATAGTAAATGGCACGCATGCCAATATTACGGTGCATGACATGTTCCCTCCATGGAAAGGGAATTTAATTCGGGTCATGTCATTGTATATCTATTATCTATACGGCTATACCTATCTATCAATTGATTGAATTAGATAAACTCGGATTCCTTTTGACCTCGCTTTGTCATTTTCATTTTAGTCGCTTTCTTTCTTTTCTTGTCGATCGGCCCATAGTTATACATTAAAGTTATCGGGTCGGGTATTACAGAATCGGATCCTTCTTCAAATTGACTGCGCTCAACTCAAGTTGCATTAAAATCGTGCTTTCTGTTAGGGGTCTTCAAGCGGTTTAGTTTTTTCTGGCTAAATAGGTCAGTTCGGTTTATTTTTTAAAACCGGTTTAAAAGTTTGATTCGATTAGTTTTAGTTTGATTTAAGTTGAAATGACTGAAATTTTAAACTTGTTCGGTCATTTCCTGTCCTAACCAAATATTTAAACAAAATTCAAAAATCACAACATAATGTATATTGCTTAGAGCATCTCTATAGGCTTACAAATTGAATTGCAAAATTCTAATTGACACTTTCAAAATCTCTGTTGGCGCTTTCAATTTCACTTTCATGGATGCAGTGCAATTGCAAATTTGAAAATAACGAAACGAAACGGAAGTGGGTAAATAACGGATAATACTTGCATAATAATTATTTTTATTATTTATTAAATAAAACACTAAAACACATTCATTTTTCACGTATATAATCACATTACTAATATGAAAATGAATAACAACTAAATTATTTTTTATCAAAACACAATTATCTTTGTTCTTTAATTAAAAAAACAAGCATGCAAATAAAAGCAAAATAATTTAAAATAAAAACAATTTAATGACCAACAAGTAACTATGTATGAATTCTGATCATGTTAGGCACAAGTACTTTTTTTTTTTTTTGTATTTTGTAGCTCTCTAATCTTCCTACAGGTAAAATTAAAAAAAAAAAAATTAGAGTTTTACCCTTTTGCCTCTAGGCTGATACTGGTAACCCAATTTTTTTTTTTTTTTTTTTTGAGTTGGTGTCCATAGGTTAATTTGTATTGGAATACCAGTTCAGTCTTTCTGACAAAAAAGAAAAGAAATTACAATCCAAATATCTGAGAAAACAAATAATTGGAATCTAATTGAATTACTCTTACTTTATTCCAATGCAAGTTAACGTGGTATGCTGGCATGCACGTGTATGATCTTTTGTTCAAATATAAAGTATCCAATGCTTGATTTTTAGATGCCTACTTATACTGGAGTTACTTTTTTTTTCACTAAAATACAAGTATTATAGAAATACTTACAACAATATATGAATGGAAATTTTAAAAAATGAAATATACAAAAGATTTTCATTCTTATTCGTCATCATGAACTATGTTATTGTATGACTCTGTATCTTGCTCGGCAATGTCAGAATCTTTTATAGATGACATCTTTCTAGTAAACTTTAAGAGAAAGATATTGTTTTGTGCTTATTACAGAGAGAATTTATTTCTTCTGAACCGTTCAAACTTCAGAGTAAGAGAGTTTAATTAGAGCCTTAGATAAAATAAATCTTTTGTGCTTTCAAATAATTAAGATCAGTAGTTGGACTCCAATTAGAGCCTTCGATGGTCAATTCAGAAAATAATTCTTTATTGGAAATTTGGAATTTGCTGGAAAGTTTGGAATTTATTTAAGTGTATCTCTATTATATTATATTATTAAGCACGTTAGGTGTCCGATTCGCCAACGGCTATGATTGAAAGATTAATTTTTGAATTTAATCTCAGCTCTACAATCACATAGTCTATTTTTTTTTATTTATTAAATGCATCTGTTTTATGTGTAGAAGTTTAAATTTAGCTACAAACATACTCGTCACACATACCGCCACACGATGCATTACAATTAAAATTAAACAGGCTCTAAAATTTAGCGATATAATTCTCCGTTTTCTTATTTATTTGTTTCCTTATTTCTCCCTCTCCAATTGAAATTCTCTATACGGCGGATCACAATGCAAATCAATTTTTTGTTCACTTCCTTATTTCTATACATATTGCTGTGATAAATCTAGATATATTTCTAATTTTGTTTTTTTATGAAAATTTGTCATTTTGTATGAGAATTTATTTTTGTTATCTTATCATATATTCCGTTGCAACGCACAGGCACGATACTAGTTAATGGTTAATTATGTTTAACCCAACTACATAGATAGTCAATTCAAAAAATTTAATAAAAATGTATTTTCCAATACCAAGAGTAGTTGGACTGTTGGATATGGATAATAATTCAATCCTCATTAATATATATAATATATATAATTATCCGATCGGGTAACGGGTACGAAATAGACTTTACCCGTATCCTTACCCGTTTAGATAATGAAAAAAATCTTTACCCGTACCGTGTCCGATACCTTTACAAAAAAAAATCTTACCCATACCCGTCTTATCGAATACGGTACGGGTTGGATAAGAAAATTATTAAAATTATTTAAAATAATTTAAAAAAATTCAAAAATTACGACAATTATATATTTCTTAGTTGGGTTTAAAACCAGTTATACCTATATATTAATTTCGGTTCAACCGAACAAACTGAAATTTAAATTTAAATTTGTTCGGTTCGGTATTAATTAAGTTAATAAGTTTATTTTAATCGGTTTGGTTGTATTTTTGAAAACTAGTTAAAAAATTTATTTGCCTATTTTATTTTGATTTTAATCCAACCAAAGAAATGAACACCACTAGGCAAAATATAAATAATCGCCAATTTGCGTTATATAAACAAAAAGACTTTACGAGAAGAATTATAGAAAAAGAAAGAAAGAAGTACAATCACAATAAATGAATTGGATTTATAGTAATATTTCGTTTATGTTGGTGGCTTTGGTCTTTTTAAATAATAATAATAAAAAAGCTAGACGTTAAAATGATGAGAAGAATATCTTCGAAAAGACGCTTTTGGTTAGATACGTCTATCCTTTTGTCTCACCTCAATTTAAAAAAAAAAAAAGATAGCGTCAAGCCCTAATATTATATTTTATTGATAAATTAAAAATAAGATACAATCAAAAGAGTCAAAAAGCAAGAAATTGCTCAATGAGTATTGAGCAATCAAAAAATAAAAATTACATCTCTTGTACCTAGGGTTGCAAACGAACCGAACCGAATCGAACTTACCTCCAGTTTGAGTTTGGTTTGAATTAATTTCGAACTTAGTTTGGTTTGAATTAATTTCGAACGAACTCAATTTCGAACGAACACAATTTCGAATCAAATTTTTTACGAACTCAATTTCGAACTTTTACGAACTCTGTTACGACTTACAAGTTATGACTTATGGCTGGGCCATAGTTCGAAATTACAGCATTTCAATAAAAATTCAAGCATTCTGAATTCTAATTACACAGTACACCAAAGTTTATATCAAAGTTCATTACAAATACCAAAATTTATATCAAACACCAAAGTTAAGTACAATCAATCAAAGTTCAGTACAAGACAGTATCCAAAGTTTTCCAAATAGCCAACATGAACAACATCACCAAAGTTTTCAAATATCCAAAGTATTCAAAGTACAACAAGTTAAGTTAGAACTGAGAGCAATTATAGACTGGGCGGCCTTATATTTTCATCAGTGAACATAAGTTATCAGCGGAAATTAACGGTTCACGTTTGAGTTAATTTCGAACTAAGTTTGATTTGCGAACCTATTTCGAACGAACTAGGTCCAGTTTGAGTTTAGTTTGAATTAATTTCGAATGAACTCAATTTCGAATCGAATTTTTACGAACTTTTTCGAATCAAACTCGAATCGAATTACGAACTACGAATTTTTTGTGCAGCCCTACTTGTACCACTTGACCAACAAACTGAAAAATAGAACAAAAATTGTCTCTAAAGATTCGATTGCATCGCTCTCTCCATAATATGAAGATAACAATCATGAAGACTCTTCTCAGCTGCATAGAATACTTATTTTGGAGAATAACACACAATGATTTGACATTTATCATTTCACCATATCTATGTGAGAGTAATTAATGGTAAAATCACGGCTTGTAAGGATTGGTAGAGAGATAAGGAGAAGGGGCATTCATTGAATAATTGTGTCACCGTCCCTATACTTTGTTCGCAGAGGTAACTGATGCTTGGAGACCATCCTCGTTTCATCAAGTTGTCGGTTCTTTGAGCTGAGTCGTGCCAAAAGAAAGTTCTGTGTATTTTGTCCATCTCAACAATTACCCATGAAGGTAGCATGAATGCCGAATACAGAAAATTGGAATTGCAGACAAAGTAGAGTTCAATAAAACCAAGCGACCCGCCAGTGATAACAAATTTGCTTGCCAACCGGATAATTTTTTTGCCATATTCTGAATAAGTGGGAGATAGTGTGTTTTAGAAAGGTTCTTGTTAGACAAAGGCAATCCCAAATAAGTCAGGGGAAATGTATTGGCTTTGCACTGCATAAAATTAGTCCAAGACTGAGTTTGATTGGTTGTCGTAGATGTTATAAGAAGTTCAGATTTTGCCTCATTGAGTTTGAGTCCCGAGATGTTATAGATAATGTTTTACTTTCTGCTCATATTTTCATTTTTAAAGTTCAAACAGTCGATTCGAACTTCTCAACATAATCTTCATACTGATATGTGCTTGGAGACCAAATTTTACATTTTTTGGAAATTTGTATTATATTTTAGAATTTTTGAAAATCACAGCTTTTCATTAAATAAAATAATAAAAAAAATTCACAAAAACACTGATTTTCAAAAATTCTAAAAAAATAGTAAATTTTTTCCAAAAAATATAAAATTTAGTCTTCAAGCACATATCAATATAAAGATCATGTTGAAAAATTCAAATCGATTGTTTGAACTTTGAAGATAGAGATATGAGCAGAAAATAAAACACCCTATTTACTTCCTAAAGCATCGTAACATCACTATACACACACACATCATTTGTATACACACACCAAACACATCTTGTAGTATTTTGAAATGTTATCCGAGTTATATAAAGTGCCAACCAAACATGCAAAACTAATTAATCTCAGGTAGGTGTAGGTCCAATACCAACTCTTAATTAATTGAGGGAATCTATTGCTGGTTTCCTTAATTTCCTCTACTTAATACCAAAGGGAAAGGATATATTTATTTCAATGCCACACAACTTAAGATTGTTCTATTTTCTTTTTCTGGGCTTTTAATTTTTCAATTTGAACTACATATTTAATTACATTAAGCGCTGCGAAATGTAGTTAAAGAATTTATCAATTAAATTTTCTGACCCCTCAATATTTAATATTTAACATATGCCTACACTTTGGGAAGTATCACTGACAGGTGGACCCCACAACAACAAAAGCATAAAAATGATTTCCCAAGTAAGATCTGAGGGTCCCAGTTACCGGTGTTTCAGTGTATATATATATATACTGGCAACAGATAATTATAGCTCAAAACTATTGGCCAAGCAACTAGTGCCGTCATCATTCAATGATTGCTTGATTTGATATCCTTACTTTTGATCCCACCATGTGCACGGCTTATGTACTTCAAATAAACGACTAATATTTCAAATAATTGTAAATTATATCATTATCATGCATGTGAGACACTCCAAAATATTTACAAAATTCTAAAAATAATATTTGTCCAAGATGTGAGAAAGGTTAAAAATTCTCAATTAGAATAAATACCACATGAAGAATTTGATTTCTTTCTTTGGAATTCCAATTTCTCTTTCAGCAAAATATCAACTATATATATCTATATAGCGATGAGCTATGGTGAGACGTAGAGTAAAAATTTGTTTTACTCCACGCAATATTTTTATTTTGAAAATTCAAACAACCGATCCGAACCGCTCAACATGATCTCTATATTGAAATGTGCTTGGAGACCAAATGTTACATCTTTTGGAATTTTTTTACTATTTATTAAGCCACTTTGAAAATCGCTAATCTGAGTGAACAGTAAAAACTTCTGGACTATTGGATCAGCGATTTTCAAAGTTGCTTAATAAATAGTAAAAAAATTTCCAAAAAATATAAAATTTGGTCTCCAAGCACATTTCAATATGGAGATCATGTTGAGCGGTTCAGATCGGTTGTTTGGATTTTCAAAATATAAATTTTTTGTGTGGAGTAAAACAAGTCTTTTACTCTACGTCTCACCATAGCTCAATTCTCTCTCTCTATGTATATAATAACATGCACCCTCTGCATAAAAACCTCAATAATGCATAGCATAAGTGGGACCTACCATGTCACCCTTATATGCCTTCTTAATTATTGAGTGATCTTAATTAGGGTGCTTTTTAGGAGTCTTAATTTTCTTATAGAGATTCTTTTAAGTTCAACCTCATTGGTTAATTTGTTGTGTTCCTACTTTTATATCTGATAAGAGACTTTTATTAGGGCATTGCTCATGATTAAAGAGGATCTAATCTTACCCCACAAAAGATATCTAGAAGCTACTTGGGATGTATCCTTTAGGAAACTTCATTAATTGGACTCATTATTTTTGAATTTTTATGACAAAATGTTAATAGTTCCTAAGATTTAACAATTAATGGTACAAGTTAAAAATTTTGAATTTCTCAAACTTAAGCTGTTTTGAATTGCAAATATATAACTTATATTAACAAAGATTTGTGCATGTTGCTAGTGGTGCTGTATTAATATGATGACAGATAGACAATGGCTAGCTTAGCTAATTCATATTCCATGTTGCCATCTACCATGCACCAAACCCACCTTAGGCAGGTATCATCATGTGAAATTGTGGATAGTTTGAAATTAAATACAATGCAGATAAATATAATTATGCACCGATTCATAATATATATATATATATATACATGTCCTCTGCATAAAAATCTAAAGAACTAGTCTTTAGTGGCAAATACACGTCCTCTGATGTGGGAGGTCATGGGTTCGAAACTCAGATAGATGATCCTTTATAGACACTTTGACCATAATATAAACACTTTGATCATAATATATAAAAGGAGAGAATAGAATCCAATAAAGAAGAATATTAATAATGTAGTATAGATGAATAATTTTAAAACTTAGCCGTTTGGAAAGCTATGGGAGGGAAATAAATTACAAAAATAATGGCACTGATATTTTTTCTTATTTCTTTTTAGTTATAAAAAAGGTTTCAGAAGTCATTTTTTAATATCCACCAGAAACTATCTAACTAGTTTCAAATCCGTGTTTTCAAACAGTGTTAAAACTAAATTAGGTTAGAGGTTAGTCAAACAGTGATAAAATTTCTTCTCTGATTTCCACGAGATATATAATTAATTAGCATAAGCATGCATGTAAGCCAAAGTAGAAAGATTCTCATTTTCTGGTGTGATCCAGTAAGCACTGCACCTACCATGATTAAATTATGCAAATGACCTAATGGATGCACTTGGAGTGTGAAATCTACTAAAAGGAAGACTGCCTTTTGTAACCTACGAAACCTAAACATGTCACACAAATTCAATTATTATGTACGAAAAAATGGTTATGGAGAGTTGGCAGGGACATACTTTTGGAAAAAAAAAAGAGGGGAACAGAACTGTATAGTGTAAATTATGTCTTGCAAGGCAAGGGTATGAATTTTTTTATTTAGAAATTAAAAATTTAATTTTTCAATGAACTGCAGACTAAGTGCAGTTGCATGAGATGCAGAGTAAAAACAATAAAAATAATAATTTTTCGTAAAAAGAATTGATTGACTTTTTTCTTTGAAAAACAGATGGAACCACACCAATAACACGGTTAAAGAGTGGTGCGGTTCAAATGTTTTTCAGATCAAATTCCATCTTGATCATATATTTGCTTGAAACTGATTGTGACCACAAAATTTTCCAGAAACTACTGAGACTGTACCATTAATGCAATTTCATCTATTTTTTGAAGAAAAAAACAATCAAATCCTTTTTTGAAGATTTTTTTTATTTCTAAATTACCAAAAAAAAAAAAAACTTCAAGGATGTGTGCTTTTTTAGGCTTCGCGGATCCAATGAAATTGGCACCAACTTTAAAGTGGTAGGGTCTAAAACTTTGCAAATTGCAACCCATAATTAAGCTTGTTGTTGCAAAAGCCTACAACCTTTTCGCCAAAACTTTGGGCCACAACCAAAATTTATAACAAACTTTTGATGTCATGGATTATAGCTGGAAAACATTTAAGCACCTTTTATTACCAGTGATTGTTTTTGGTCGGGAAACATATAAACTACGTCTACTTGCTTCTATAATTCTATACAATGCGATAAATAATAAAGATAGATGATCTTCCTATACATAGATAGAGATAGAGAAAGACCAGAGAAATTAATCTTATTATTTTCTTAGACGGATTATCCATTGTATGTATGTGTAATTTAGTTTAGCAGGTGGTCACATCTCTATCATGAGGCCATCCATACTCTTCCAATAATGTCAAAATCATACCATTCGACCAACCGAAACCAGTCTGCACCAAAAATATTTTTGAACTGTGAGGGACATTTAAGGAAAATTACACAATAAACTTGAGTATCAAAACAAAACAAAAAATATTGCAGACACCGTCAGTAACTCAGTACTAATAAAAAATTTCTGGATCAATTATACCAAACTTTTGGTGATTTTTAAATGTACTATGTACCAACAGGCACACACTGATACTTGTGGCGCTAGCAGGTATTTACCTGACTTAAAAAGGTTAAGACCAGCCTGTGAGCCTGATGGGTTCATGAGTTTTAAACAGGGCTAGTCTCTCTTGACAGGCAGTTCTGGGAACAGGGATTGAGTCAGGAGTAGGCAAGAAAATGAGTTGGGCTGAGAAGAATATAAATTGGGAAAATGAATTATAATATGAGCAATATATGGTATACATCAAGAATGGTTCAGTTGATGGTGCTAAAGGATTTTGTGACATTTGGTTGTCTATGAAATATAATATGATCAGAGGACAAACCGGGATAATGTGCCAGAAGCCACAGAGGCACAAAATTTGATGCAAAATTTTTGCAATTTTGAGAGCCAGGATTCCAGCTATAAACACCCTAGCAGAATCAGATAGTAAAATATCAAAAACAAAGTGTTAAAAAAAAATGTTGATTTACATAACATGTGTTATCAAGGCTTAATATCACGGCCAGACTATACCAGTATCTTATGGGTACGGCAAGTTACCTAGATATTTTGTCTACCCTTGGTCAAATTCCTGGGTCCGCCCCTTTCAAGGAACCAGTAATAAATGTCTGTCTGGTATTGTACCAATATAAGAAAATGCAAACCTTGGGACTAGTAGAGGATATAGAAAGATAAGCAAACATTAAACAAGCACCTGATGGGCATCATGCTCGTCAAGTCAATAATCAACCCACTAGCCCAAATTAGGGTTCCATAAAAGGGATCTGATTGCTGCTATTCTAGATTTAGAAACCTCAATGAATTTCTGTGTTGTTGAATTATCGCCAATGATTTTTGCAAATGTGGATATGTCTTGCTCTAGCTGCAGTACATAAAGAATGCGGATCACTGTTTTAGTACTATTGTTCATGATTGATGTTTATGCATAGATGGTGCCAGTATAAAATCTATGGAGCATAATTATGTACAATTGGACTTACACCAGTTGCTATAAGGGGCAATCGAGCAGGATTGAGTTGGTTTGGGTCAGGTTAGGTTTTGGGCCGGGCAGGGTTGAGTTGGTTTGGATCTAGTCATGCTCAGGTGGGTCTCAGGTTGAATTCAGGGTCAATTCATCGTGATTGGGCCTAGTCAGATTTCGGGTCGTCCAAATTTGGATAAACAAGAGTTCAAGTCGTCTCAGGTCAGGTCTAGTAAGTTTAACATTTCAAACTTAGCAGATCGGGACAGATTGGATTTAGGCATGGGCCAAGTCAGGCAAGTTCCTCAAGTTCGATTAAGGTTTGCCACCTACAGAATACCTAGAGGTAGCAATCTGGTGGATCCGGTCGGGTCAGGTTCCAGGTCATTTGCCTTTGAGTAGGGTTTCGGATCATCCAATTTCGGATTATTTTCAAATTCCAGGTTGTTTGGTTTGGGTAAGGTTGGATTTCAGATTGTGCGGCTTTGGATTGACACAGATTTGGATCATCTCGATTTCAGGTCGGGTCAATTTGACTTTTCAAATTATCGGGTCGATTAAGATCAGGTATTGTCACCTCTAGGCAGTTGCTAAGTATTGGTTCCGGTATCGTTCAAATTTCAAAATTTACCTTTAATATGAAAGTGTTTAGATCAACAGGAATGATTAACGTAATCGCCGTTGTTGTCAGATCTGATGAATTCCTATATAATATAGGTTCTATACTATTATTATGAAACAAATTAAGAAGAACATAAATTAAAACCACACCCAAAGGTAAATTATCTAGGGTAGAACAAAAGGAAACATTTAACTTTTTTTTCATTTTAGAACAATACCTTGTATCATTTGCAACTATTGTAGGAGGCTTCTTCTTTCACATTGTTTTAAAATAAAAGGAGCGGTACTTTTTAAGTAATTTAAAAGGAATAATGCAACTGTGACTGTAATGCACACTTTCATATTTTGATAAAAGTTTAGAACCTCATCCAGCAATAACTAAAACCCCAACCAGATTCAGCCACTGATGCAAGCTCATGGTAAAAAGCATCCTTCTCCGAAGGGGTTAAAAGCTTGAGACTCAACTCCTCATCCTAGTACAAAATAATGCAATATAAAAATTGTGTGCTTTAAGAACAACTGGCTCAGATCCAGTACCGCTAAATCCATTCAGTGTCAGACTTATTTTGTCTATAAAACATGGCAATCCAACCTATGCAACAATTTTGATCTCTGTACTGGTAACATCAGGTCAGGTGCCAGTACGTACTCGGTACATAACAAGAATTATGTTGATACTTGTAGCAGTATAGAATTTGTTTTGTTCTTTTCTTCTTCTGCAGAATTTCATATATACCCCTCTGTGATTCCAAAATTACATAGTTACCATTCCCAAAAAATGAAAAGATCATATTTAGTAATTTAGCCATTCAAAACTCAGGGCTCTCAATTTGTCCATCCATAGGATGTCAGAGTAGGCTAGCACAAATAAAAAGCATTCAAATTGGGTGAATGTGAGAGCTTGTGAGTTTTGCAAGGGTAATCATGATATTTTCCTTTTTCTGAAGGTTTGCAATGTTGTCCATGAAATTCTGCTTCTTCTTTTTTCTCTTTTAAGGGATGAGATATTCACAATGGTTGCACCTTCTGGCCGAGGTTGGTACCACCTGGCTTGGTACCGGCTCAAACAATGCTTGCGGCCTCCTCGGTCTTATTTATGTCTGTTCAAAATGTTGTGAAAAATATTGGAAGTATTTTGCAGGGCCGCATTAGGAAGCCATTTAATCTCATACCAGTGAAATTTTCAATTATTATCCAATGAAATAACAGATATTGAAGCTGACAAGATCTCGTACCAGTCAACATAAACAGGCAAGATGTTCTTCAAGTCTCCCACAGTATTTTATGGGTGAATTGAAAAAGCAGGTTAAATAGACCATCAGATCTGAATTTTTCAGTCTAACAACATCTGACTGGGATCATCCACTAAAACAATTGATACTTTTTCCCACAAAAAAAAAAGAGAGGCCAAAAACCTACCAACAGAATTATAACCATCTCTTCAACACTGCATTTTGACTTGCTTTTCGTCATCTTTTCATACTGACAATTAAAATTGTCAACCCAACGGTAATAACTAAATAGCACGCCAAAACAAAACAAATATATTAAACATCTTCATTCAACAAGCTTTATCACTCTCATTGTCTTCAAATTTGCATTGCGGTTCATCCCAAAAGAAATCAGCTAAAATCTTGACACTGCTGCTTTTTGGCATGCAATTTGAAATCATTTGGTCCAACAAAAAAGAAACTGCAGCATCATTCAGCTGGAATTTGAAGCAACTCTCTGATACCCTCACACACCTGAATAATATCAGCATATAAAAGAAAATGATGATGATAAATATAAAAGGAAATTACAAAATGCAATGGAAGAATGCTATTGCTATGCAAATATTAAGGTGCACCACAAAGTAAGTTCAAGCAAAAATCTATACTACTATCACCCTCATTAACACAATTTGTCAAAAGAAAAAAAAAATACGGTAGTTATTTGGTTAAGGGTTAAAGCCTACACAACAACAAAAAGGTAAAAAGAAAACAGTAAACATCAAGTTGAGCAGCGTACCAATTTGATCTGTGCCTTTATGTTTGCTATCAGTTGTGTGTACTCCTCAATTTATCTGTCACAATACTCAAAACAAACATGTGAACAAATGTATGAATGAATGAATCAAATTTTCTTTTTCTTATGCACCTACAAAATTTAATTTATTAATTGTAGTGCACTGGTACAAAATGACTAACATGCGCCGACTACCTTTTTCTTAATTAGATAACCTCTATTACCTGGCTAATTGAGCTTCCCTGACAGATATAAATTTCACTACAACATCTACTTCAAAGGGAAAAAGGGAGCAACAAACAAAAAAAATGTAAACGAAAAAACAATATTCACTACAACATTGCATTTTCTGTCAGTTTTTCAAGAAAACCCCGTTTAAGCATCATCTCCTTCAAGTCCTTGCATTTTTGCAGCTGACCAGCACGTTTGAGCAGGTCCATGACCATTCTGTACACCAGGTCCTTGGGTTTCAAGCATTTTACCTCCACCATCTCCATTAGAGCATCGCATGCACGCCTCCAGTTCCCCCTCCCACAATAAGCAGTTATCAAGGCGCTATAAGTGTTGACATTTGGCTCGACTCCTTCCTTCTCCATCTCTTTCTTTATCCTAAGAACCATATCCATTTTCTCCTCCTTATTAAATAACTCTATTAAAAGGTTGTAGGTGACAGTATTAGGCTGCACATTTAGCTCGCGCATTTTGTCATACAACTTGCGTACAGCCTCGATGTTACTCGATTTAACCAACAATTTAAAAATTGGGTTGAATGAGTAGCAATCAGGGTTACACTTTTTCAACACCATTTGGTTTAGCACTTTCAAAGCTCCATCTAGGTTTGCTTGGGACTTACAGCAGTGCATCTCGATTATAAAATTGTATGTAATTATGTCGGGTTCGCACCCAAGCCGTTTCATGTCATTATGGACTTGAAGCACCTGTGCAGTTCTACCAGCCTTGACATGGGCCTGCATAATCGCATTAAATGTGGCAGTGTTGGGTGAACATCCTGAGTCGATCATCTGACATAAGAGCTCTTGTGCACGCGCTAATTGCCCAGCTCGATGCATGGCATCTATTATGCATGTATAAGTGTAAACATTTGGTTTAATCCCTGTTTTGCTCATTTCAGTGAAAATCTCTTCTGCCCTATCTAAATGGCCGGCACGACACCATGCATTAATCAGAGCCGAGTACAGAACTGTGTCAGGAGAAATCACAGGTTTGAATGAGTCGAATATTGATTGGGCCTCATGTGCCAAGCGCTTTTTGGCAAGAGATCCAATAACAGTTGCAAGAAATGATGGGTCGGGTTCATGCCCATAATCTGACATGCGACAAAACAACTCCTTTGCCTCATTGGGCATAGAGGCCCGAATGTAGCGACGAATTAAGGTTATGATGGTGTGTGATGGTACAGGTACATTGAGAGCAAGCATTTTGTCGAGCAGTTGGTGAGCAAGGGGGAAACAGTGTAATTTTGCAGAGAAATCGATGATGACAGTGAACAAGTGTGTTAAGGTGGCGGGAGGAGGCGAGAAAGAGAGGTACCAGTTGAAGAAGGTAATGGTTTGGTGGAAGGGATGGCCATGGCGGAGTGAAGAAACACGGCGGATGAGCTCGAGAGTGAGAGCACCGGATGGCGCGGTGGAGGCGAGCTGAGAAAATGTGGTAGTGAGAGAGGGAATGGAGAAGTCGAGCGGAGGTGGGGAAGGAGATAGAGAAGGATTGGAGTGGTGGTGGTCTAATATTAAAGAATGGAGCTTTTGGAGAAGTTTTGACTCAGAAGCAGTGAGAGATGGGGCGGCGGCGGTGGTGGATAGAAGGTTAAGAAGGGATGAAGATCGGAGAATGGAGGTTTTGGGTCGGAGAAGGAACGCCATGACTACAAGGCTTTAGACAAGGAGGGAGAAGGTCAGAAGAAGAAAGAGGCTATTTTGGGTTTGTGAGCATGTAAGAACCCACAAGGCCTAAATACCAGAATCCTAAATCTTTAGCCTGATTAGGCCCAAATTAAGCCTTCGTTGACACATTTCGAGTATATTTTTGTTTACTAAATATGCATCTTCTACAAGCCTGAGAAGCACACGTGGCTAGAGAGGTTACTTTCTTTTGTTACTCTTAAGTATACTTACTTCCCTTTAAATTATATTAGGCTTATATCATCACTTACAAACCTTATTTAGCTAGTATAGTACTGTTGACAAAACAATTACTCATACTTGTACCCAACCAGAAAGCACTGCTACACATAAAAGAACCACTGAATCTATTTCTCATTAACCATTCAAGCTCCCGTACCAGGACATTATGTACCAGTCTAGTGGTACTGGTACGGATTTTAGACTCAAAATATCCAGGTATTAAACTATTTTCTTTTTCTATTTCACTAAAGCATCAGATACTGTAACATTCTAGTAGCTCCTTGGTTGTTTAAATCCTAGGTTTGTGATACTGGTACCAAGCTTGAATCAAATTCAGGTAATAAAGGCGGGAGATTACTCAGTAAAGCATGTCTATTTTGGTCAAATTTATTTTCAAATTCAGGTGGTACCCAGAAGACAACCCGCCTCAAATTTCAATTTGACCAAAATAGACCTGATTTAAATCAGGAAACTCAACTACTTGGTACTGATATAGAGCAGCATGGATGAACCAACTTGTCATCAAAGTGCACTTATAAGTTAATGTTTACATTCAGATTGAACTACAAATATTACAAAATGCACCTCATAACCTACAAGTTTTTACTTTTCCAAAGATGCCTTTTCACACACTGTTAAATAAAATAATCGTACATATATTTCAGATGTTCCATTAAACTAATTTATTAAACAAGGATTTTTTGCTGTGTCTTGTCATATATACTCAGGTATCCTTAAAGTTACACATATTTAACCTAAAATTGACAGAGAAACAGATGCATGCAGAAAACCACTTTTTTTCGCGTTACATACTGCATCAGATACCATTGAATGTTTATTTAGCTGAATTTCAATTTTACCAGAACACTCTTTACCAGAAAAGCTTTTACTAAAAACCAGATCTGAACCAGCATGACAAACAAAAACCAGAAAAAATTCCAAATTACCATAGTAAAAACCGATCTGTAATATGCATATTACCGTACCTACTATTGGCATTGAGCAGCGGTACACCTGAATTCCAAACCTCAGATAAAGAAGCTTCAGAAGAGGTTAAGAGTTGGATTGTTAAATTGAATGGTGTGCCCTCTATTACAAGATTCTTTTACCATCACCTACTGTAAATGGCTTCAGATTTTCTGGCATGTCTTGATTTTACAATACATCTGGTATGCAGACCAAGAGAGAGTGGAAAATCAAATGTTTAAAAGTACTTGCAATTTCTTTTTGGTTAGCTATACTTTTTGTTTGGCCAATGACAAGCATGATATTGTATCTGAATGTTACTATATTTTCTTGGAAAGTTATCTAGATTCAGCTTAGTAGTGGGAATCAGAGTTCTTAACCCTTTTATGATTTTTGTACTGGAATTGGTTTCTATTTTGATAGAAATTGGTGGCTAGGCCCCTATAATTTATTTGAAGTGTTTTTGTTTATGTTTCTATGAAAGACCTGCTTATTTTATGCTGCTTATTTTGGCTACTTATTTCGCCTACACAAACAAAATTAAGAAGGGATTGTTATTTAGCCAAATACAAGCCACAATGTTTAATGAGGCGGCAAAGAAATTCTATCCCAAATTTGAACTTGGAAAGGTGTATTACATCTCCAAAGGGTCTCTCAGAATTGCAAACAAACTATTCAAGACTGTTCAAAATGATTATGAAATGACTTTAAATGAAAATGCAATTGTTGAAGAGGCTGATTGAGAGGTCTTCATTTGAGAGACCAAGTTCAATTTTGTGAAGATTGATCAACAAAGTTCTTATGTTAACTCCAAAGAACGCATAGGTAAGAACTAAGAAGGTATAAAGAAGTATTAACAGCTTGCTATAAGACTGCTTTGATTAGTTGAAGTAACAGTACGGTAAAAACATGAACTGTACTTGCTGACCTTTTCTTGCAATTATTGTTCTTAGGTAACTTAAGAAATAGGGTGTCTAGTATTTCAGGAACAAAACTGTAGTGGTCTCTTTATGGAATGATCTTGCAACTAACGTTGGCCAAGAGCTGTTAGTTATAGTTGATACTTCACCTGTGGTTGAAATTAAGTCCCTTAAAGTCGGTGAATTTCAATGTAACTTGTGAAAACATTTTATGCAGAGAGTAATTGGAAAAATAAAGAAATAAAAAAATGCAAGTCTAATGGTGTTTATCTTGGTTACCCATCTGTAGAATTTCTCTGTCAATTGTTGGCAAGAGTATAGTCAGAAGCTCATATACAGACCGTTCATCCTTCCTTTCTTCAACCACCTTAGCTTTCTAGGATAATTCAAAGTACAATTAATGTGTGAGCAAACAATAAAGACTCCAATGTGTACATTAGTTGAACTAGACATTTCAGTTCCAACAATAAACAAAAAAAAATTGCAAATTAGGATAATTTGAGAAATAAATCAAACCAATTTTGCACTTACAATGCAATAAGCATTGATGAAACACCAAGCAGTTGAAGCCTTTTTCTGTTAATAGCGTTGCTAGAGAGGTACCAGTACCCGTCAATGTATGACGCGGTCAGGTACAATGTCTCTGGTAAAAGGTTGTACTTTTCGGCCACATCAACCAACCAATCTCTCGTATCAGCCGTTATATCTGGTTGAGTTTTTTCAACATATATAGTTTGGTAAATTAAAGGACTCCACCTATAAGGAAAAAGAATCATGATTTGGTTGGGATAGTGGTGCAACCAGATCAATAACTGAGGTATATATGTTTCCACAAATGCTTGCAATAAAGAGTGCCATAATTTTGGAAATTACCATATTTTCATTTAGCCTTCTGATAACAATTACAGCTTAATCAGATATAAATGAAACAACCAAAAAATGGCATTTCTTAATAGATGTTTATTAAAATAAACGCTCAATTGTTTAAAGAATTGCATAGATAATGCTAAAGATATATACCCTAATTGAAGCAAACACGCACAAATTTTAAAGCAGAGCGCACGCATCTTAATGCAGATCGGACGGTGATTGAGGCTATCGGACCTACTCTGAATTCATATAGAAATGAGCAGTTGGCAGTTGGCACTTGGGCATTTATATATGGTTCTGGTACGCTGGCAGAACTTGGTACCTGTGCAAACTGGAACGAACGTTAGACCTTATCCGGATAAAAATAATTATTGGAGAACCTTGTTGTTACTATTGGTTTAGTTGAGAATGAATATTAATTATTGGAGAACCTTGTTGTTACTATGCCAGATGGATTTTAAGAAGGCTTTTGAAACTTTGTTAGCAGATTTGTTAGGGCTTATATGGGCCGAAAGAAATAGAAGGGTATTTCAGGAGTTAATTAAATACTTATATGTGCTTAATTTATTTAAATTTTGGAATTCCAAGTAAATTAAATATTTCTGATCTAGCTAGTATGTGTTTGAAGATAATATATAGCAATTGGATATGTGATTTGCTGAATGGTTGTAATGTAATTAATTTTAGAAATTTCAATGTGCAAGGGATTTATGTGTTTTTATTTTTTTTGTTAATTTTGTTTAGTATAGTGATTCTATACTAATAACTTATATATTCTAACTGTTTTTTTAAATACAGTGCTACATGGCGTTAATAGATCTGGACCGTCCGATTGAAATCCACACTAATATTAAAGGGCCCCCTCGTTACATGCGTGGGCCGGATTGGCTCCCATCCACGACCGAGATGCATTAAACTCAAGAGATACTCTTTTAACCTTCCGACAATAAATTAGGGTGAAAATCTCTGATAATAAGAAACAATCTGAATCGTTTGATGAATAAGAAATGAACGGTCACGAATCTCTGATGGAAAGCATTTGCCTATTATAAATAGCGTATTATTATTTCTTGCTCCGCTCCCTCCTAATTCCGATATATTTTAACGTCTCTCTCTATATCCTTCATATCCCTTCTCAATGTTCTCATTTTCTCAAAACCTCCCTCCTTCATATCTTCTCTCCTTCATATCCCTTCGATCAAAACCCTATCAAAATAACATGGGGAGAGGGAGAATTAAGATTCCTATGGAGAAAGTCGAGGACTACCAGAAGAGACATGTTACTTTTTCAAAGCGACGCACAGGCCTCTTCAAGAAGGCCTACGAGCTCTCTGTTCTTTGTGACACGGAGGTCGGACTTGCTGTCATCTCCCCTTCTGGCAAGCTTAGCTTCTTATCATGTAAAAAAAGGTAATAATTCAACGCATAAACCCTAACTATGATTTGTATTACGTTCTTGAGTGCATCTTTTTTATCTTTCATATAAACCCTATCTGACTTTAATTTATGACCTTTCTTTTTGCAACGAGCCTATGACTCAATTGCAAGATACAGTAGAAAAGAGAAGAACTTGATTATAAAAGAAAGTTAATTTGAGATAAAATGAGGTATTAATAAGAAACAATCGAATGCCAGAGGCAATTCGCCTATTGTATATATCAAAATCTGGATACAACTCTATAAGAGTATTTGCCTTATATAGGCGATGCAACTGTAAAAAGAAGTAATTAAAACGAGTGCAAATTGAGCTAGTTTATTTATTCTGGTAGCGCCAAATCAGAAATGAACGCTGCGTTGGCTAACTACTTCAAACAGACTCTGAATCCTGTCGCTGAACGGTTCATCCTCCGTCCTCTCCTGTCTCGCCTCCAGTTCCCTTCCCATCCAGTGCAAACGGGGCCCAGAAGTCATTAGATTCGAGCTGCCCTGAACTGTTGCCCGCGCTGCCCTGATCTTCTTCTTCCTCATTTAAACCCGTTATTTCAACGGTAACTCCCAAATCAGATTGTCCTCGTTGCATTCCCCCCTCCTTAAAGAAATTCGTGTCCTCACGAATAAATTCCGGGAATCTCTGAACTAATTCTTCATAGTCCTCCCATGTGGCATCATCTGGGGTCTGATTCTTCCATTGAATTAACCATTGAGCAGCTGCCGAGCCACGTCTGTTTACTATTCTCCTATCAAGCACCTGATGGGGTAGTAAGGATGAATTGGAGCTTGGTCCCAGTACTGGCAAAGTAGGTGAAGGTACTTGTGTCTCACCCAACTTCGCTTTGAGTTGTGAAACATGAAACACCGGGTGAATTGCTGACTCCGGCGGCAGATTCAATTTATAGGCCACTGTACCCACCTTCTTGATTACTTCGAAAGGCCCATAGTACTTGGAGCTTAACTTCTGGTTGCGCACTCCCCCCACTGAGATTTGCCGGTATGGTTGCAACTTTAGATACACCCAATCACCCACTTCAAATCTCCTTTCGCTACGGTGTTTGTCCTCGTTTCTCTTCATGCGCTCTTGGGCTTTCTGTAAATTTCTTTTCAATTGGATCATAGCAGCTTGTCTATCCCTCAGAAAAGTGTTGACTGCTTCTACTTGGCTTTTTGGAGCGCTACCTAAGCCAAGTTGGGGTGGAGCATAACCATACAAAGCTTCAAACGGTGACACCTTAGTCGCACTATGCCAATTGGTGTTATACCACCATTCAGCTAATGGTAAGTAGTGAGCCCATTTATTTTGTTTATCATATACCATACTCCTCAAGTACTGTTCAAGGCACTGGTTCACTTTCTCGGTCTGGCCATCAGATTGGGGGTGGTATGCGGTCCCCATGTTCAGTTTGACTTCCAACTTCGACATCAATTCCTGCCAGAATCGACTGGTGAATACGGGGTCTCGGTCTGACACAATGGTGAGAGGTAACCCGTGTAATTTGTAAACAAAATCCACGAAGGCTTGAGCTACAGTAGATGCTGTGAAGGGATGTGTCAGCCCAATAAAATGTGCATATTTGGTCAATCGGTCTACCACTACCAGTATCACTTCATACCCCTTAGATTTGGGTAGCCCGGTTATAAAATCCATGCCTATACTGTTCCATGCTTCACTTGGAATTGGTAGAGGTTGCAACAATCCTGGAGAGGCAGAATGTTCCACCTTATTGAGATGACAATTCACACAAGCTTGAATGAAAGCATGCACTGACTCTTTCATTAGGGGCCAATAGAACTGTTTTTTAATCCTGTGATAGGTTGCAGCCACTCCTGAATGCCCTCCTAAGCTAGAATCGTGCAGCTCCTTCAAAATTTTCTGTCGCCAACCTCCTTGATCACCTATGCAAATTCGGCCCTTATATTTAATCACCCCTTGGTACTCAGTTAAGTGATGTGGTATGAGCCTGTTACTACCATCATTCAATTTCTTCTTTAATTCATCAATCCACTTGTCATTCTCATAGCTACTTTTCACCTCTTCTATCCACTTAGGAATTAGCTCACTAACTACTTGAATCTCAGCTTCCCCTTCCTTTGCATTCTTCCCTTGAATTTCGCAATTCCCACTTTGCCCTTCTTGCTCCACTTCACTGTGCCTCTCCTGCCTTGAGAGGGCATCAGCTGCCTTATTCTCCAAACCCCTTTTATATTCAATTTTGTAATTCAAGCCCAACAATTTACTCAATCCCTTGTGTTGCATGGGTGTATTCACTCTTTGCTCCAACAAATACTTTAAGCTAATTTGATCAGTTCTTATGACAAATTCACCCCCCAAAAGATAATGTTTCCACTTACTTACTGCGGTAAACAATGCTAGCAACTCCTTCTCATAAGTAGAAAGAGATTGATTCTTCACCCCCAACTTCTTACTCATAAAAGCAATCGGCCTCCTCCCTTGCATTAACACTGCACCAAGCCCATCTTGACTAGCATCAGTCTCTATCACAAAAGGTTGTTGGAAATCAGGAAGTTTGAGCACTGGAGCTGTGACCATGGCCTTCTTCAGAGTTTCAAATGCTTGTTGTGCTTGTTGGCTCCATCTGAAACAGTTCTTCTTTAAGAGGTCAGTTAATACCTTGGAGATTATTCCATACCCCTTAATGAACTTCCTATAATATCCTGTCAAGCCTAGGAACCCTCTTAAACCCTTTACTGATTTTGGTGTTGGCCAATCTACCATAGCTTGTATTTTCTTTGGATCTGTGGCTACCCCATCCTTTGATATGATATGACCTAGATACTCTATCTTTTGAACCCCAAACTCACACTTAGATTTTTTACAAAATAATTGGTGCTCTTGCAATTTATCTAACACCAATTTGAGATGTATGACATGAGACTCTAAGTCTTTACTGTAAACCAGTATGTCATCAAAAAACACTAAAACAAATTTCCTTAAAAAAGGCTTAAAAGTACTGTTCATGAGAGCCTGAAATGTGGCAGGGGCATTGGTCAGCCCAAAAGGCATAACCTTGAATTCATAGAGACCTTCATGAGTTTGAAATGCGGTTTTGGGTATATCTTGTTCAGCCATTCTGATTTGGTGATATCCCGACCTTAGATCCAGTTTAGAGAAAAATTGAACACCACTAAGCTCATCTAGGAGGTCATCAATGAGAGGGATGGGAAATTTATTTTTTATGGTTTGTTCATTCAATTTCCTGTAGTCAATACACATTCTCCATGTGGCATCTTTTTTCTTGACTAACAGGACAGGAGCTGAATAGGGACTGGTGCTAGGTTGAATGAAAGAGTGGTGCAAAAGTTCTTGAACTATTTTCTCAATTTCAGTTTTTTGGAAGTAGGAAAATCTGTAAGGTCTGATGTTGATGGGTTGGGAGCCAGGTTGCAATGTAATCTGGTGGTCAATGGCTCTGTGTGGTGGTAGAGATGTGGGTTCGGAAAAAACAGTAGGGAATTGGTCAATTACTGCAGACAACTTGGGATGCATTTCTACCCCCTCCTTCTTGCCATCACCATCTGTTCTGGACAGCTGAATAAAATACACTTGGCTTCCTTCTTTCATCTCCCTTAGTACATTTATTGACCCTTCTAATACTTGCACATCAGCTTCTACCTTCTGAGCAATTAGTTTGACCCTTTTACCCTTGTTCTCTACTACTACCAACCCTTTCTTCAACATGAGTTCAACTTTGTCCATCTCAGCTATCCAGTCCACTCCCAACACTATATCATATCCCAACACTTCCATTACCCTCAAATCAGCTTCAAACGGATAGCCCTGTATACTGAATTTCACATTTCTGCATAAGGTTTTGGATTCCAACCTTTCTCCTCCTGCGCTTCTGACCTTGAGAGTAGGTGCTTGTGTTGTTACCAAATTAAGAGATTTTACTAATGATGGGTTTATGAAAGAGTGAGATGCCCCCGTATCCATCAGCAAGCAAATGGAATTTTTTCCGATTTCAGCTTGATATTGCAGTGTTTTATGCCTACCCTCTGTACTGGTATCACTCAAAGTGCCTATAATTACCTCCTCTTCTTTTTCTATTTCCTCATCCTCCTTGCCCATATTTTCCATCATCTCTTGATTGTACTGAGCATCTATATCTAACTCTTCATCTCCCTCCATGGTGTGCAACCCTTTAGTACACCTATGCCCCTGACTCCACTTGTCATTACATCTAAAACAAAGACCAAGTGCTCTTTTCTGATCTATAGTAAGGTTTGAATTGGGCTTGTTGGTTGTGAAGGGTTTGGCATTATGAGGTGGTTCACTAATTCTCCTGTATACTCCTTCCTGTGGTTTGATTATGGGATTTTTGTAGGCTAAGGGAGTGTGGAATTTTGAGTTGTAGGTAGGTTGAGCTCTGAGGAAAGTTGGTTTCTTGTCATGAGGTCCAATTGCTGTCTCTATCTCCACTGCCAAATTGAATGCTTCATTCAGGTTTTGTGGTTTGAATAGATGTATGGAGTTTTGAATTTCCTCCTTCAATCCACACACAAAACTCCAAACGAAAAAATACTCATGCTTGATGCCTGTCTCTGCCAGCAGCCTAGCTTTGGCTCTTTGAAACTCCCTAATGTAATCTTCTACACTACCTTCTTGTTTCACCTTTTTGAACTGGATTACTGGATTAATGTTGTTTCTCAACTTAAATCTTTCAAAAACCGCATCAATCAGTACCGGCCAAGTAGGGTTTGGATGTTCAACCCTATAGCACGCATACCATTCCTCAGCGTCACCAGTAAAACTCAATGAAGCTAAACGGGCCTTGTAATTTTCAGGGGTCTGATTTACCTCAAAATAGAGTTGGCAATGTTCTAACCAGCTATCGGCTTTGTTACCATCAAAAACAGGCATATCCATCCTTGGCATGTACACTCTTTGGTTGTTCGAGTCCTGGTACTCATTACCAGTGAAATCGTGCCCATGTACTGACTGGCGATGACCATCTCCTTCCCCAGTTCGAGTGTATCGCTGACCCGAGTGTTCCCCATGTGCTTCCACTAGCTTCTCCGGCAACCTTGCCGAAATCTCCTTTAATAGGCCATGAATGCCATTGACCGAATTTCGCAATTCGGTAATGTTTGCTTCTGCTCCTTGAAATCGATGTTCAAGAGCGATCACATGATTGTCCCTAGTCTGAGATGCCAGATGTGAATCTCGCACTATCTGCTCGATCCTCTCGTTGATCGCAGTCAGATCGATCGCCCCATCGTCAGGGTGCTCAGTGATCCTTTTAGGTGGCATTCGTATTACTCCTTCACTCCCAGCTGTAAATCGAGGGCTCTGATACCACAATTGCAACGAGCCTATGACTCAATTGCAAGATACAGTAGAAAAGAGAAGAACTTGATTATAAAAGAAAGTTAATTTGAGATAAAATGAGGTATTAATAAGAAACAATCGAATGCCAGAGGCAATTCGCCTATTGTATATATCAAAATCTGGATACAACTCTATAAGAGTATTTGCCTTATATAGGCGATGCAACTGTAAAAAGAAGTAATTAAAACGAGTGCAAATTGAGCTAGTTTATTTATTCTGGTAGCGCCAAATCAGAAATGAACGCTGCGTTGGCTAACTACTTCAAACAGACTCTGAATCCTGTCGCTGAACGGTTCATCCTCCGTCCTCTCCTGTCTCGCCTCCAGTTCCCTTCCCATCCAGTGCAAACGGGGCCCAGAAGTCATTAGATTCGAGCTGCCCTGAACTGTTGCCCGCGCTGCCCTGATCTTCTTCTTCCTCATTTAAACCCGTTATTTCAACGGTAACTCCCAAATCAGATTGTCCTCGTTGCACTTTTTTAACAAGAACATTTCTTTTTTGTTTCATGTGCACCGTTTAATTTTTTATTTTGTCGTGTGTCATTGCAAAGTGCACCAAAATACATCGGCAAATTTTGAGTTTTGACCTGATCTCGGTTTTTCTTCACCTTCAAACCCATTCAGTACTGTTTGTATTCAAATTAAATTTTGTTTTATAAGACAGAGATGATACTTCAAATTAGCTGAAATTATTTCTTGCCAAATTTATGTATTACAAAAATGGGATTAGATAAAACCATTGGAGTTGTGTCAGGTCAAGTCAAAGTTTCTCAGCTGTATTAATTCTTAAACAGATCAGAATGGAGACCAAATTGATATCCGACATTGGCAACCCTAGCTGCTTGTTTAAAAATGGCTGACAACATTAATTGAAATCATGTAGATTAATTAGTCAATAATAATCATCTTATAAACATATCTTCAAATTAAGGAGATCTTGGTATTTCTTGAAGAGATTTTTTTGTATTAATTTTGAAAAACTGTGAAGATAATCTTGTTGAGAAATTGTTGAAAATTTGCTTTTGTGTCGTTTTCATATGAAAATAATCAATATTCAATCTTGCGTTGGTGCTTTTCTTTGGCTCTGATTTTTACTGGCACCGAGTTGGTGCTTTTCCTCTGTGCTGGCCTTGGGTCTGTACCTCTTGCGTTGCTTGTGCTGGTTTGTGTTACTGCTGCTGCTTGTATTGCATGTGTTACTGTTGCTGGTTCCTGGTTCTGTGAACTGGGACCTACCCCTTTTTGCTTGGCTTGTTGTTGTTGCTGGTCTGGTCTGATGATGATGTGTGGTTGTGCTGAGGCCCTCTGTTTCTGTTACTGGTTCTGTGCATAAACCAGACTTTGAAATGACAGGGACCAAACTGTAAAAAAACCTCTCAACATAATCTTCATATTGAAAATGTGTTTGGAGACTAAATTTGACATTTTTGTTGAGTTGTTTGGGTCGACTGTTTAGACTTTGAAAAAAGAGATAAAAATGTGAAGCATAAGAGTGCCCATGCTCTATAAATCATATTAGCTCAACTCTAATTTAATTTCTTGGTTGCTATGTAAACAAAATGATCTTGCTATCAAATTTTACATGGAGCTTTGATAAGTCCTCAAATGTGTCAGTTTTTAATTTTTTTTTAATGTTTCAAAAATTAATTAATGGGGTTTGTATGTTTTACAGGCTTGAGGATATCTTACTAAAGTTACTTAATCATCCGGCCGATCAACTATCACGGTATTAGCTTTATCTAATTTTCTCATTATTATACTTTTAAAACACTTTTATTTTTGTATTTTCGTATCAAAATGTTTTTCCGTCTAATTTTTTGTTTTTTTTTTGTTTTCCGGTCTTTTCTAATCTCAAGTGATGTGATTGCACAGAAAGAGGTACTTCTTATTTTTTATTTTTGTGCTTTACATTAATTAGAAATTTAACAAAATAAAAAAATAGCTCAAAAAAATGTGTATATTGGATTATTTTTGACGCACAAATGCAATTAAATATATAGACGGTAAGGTAAGGGATGTGTCATATTTTGATGGGAATGGAACGAACGTCTCATTTTGAGATCATGGCATAGTTTTTAGAAATCTGATCATCACTTTCTTCCTAGCTCCTCTCCAGTGACCTGACCACCTATCTTTTGCTTGAAACGATCGAGATAAATCTGTATTTTTTTGGGGGGGAGAGAGAGAGAGAGAGAGATTGAACTTGGTAGCCTCTACCAAGTCATTTTAAAAAAAAAATAGAGAGAGAGAGAGATTGGTAGTCATTCATATCATCATATGTCATATGCCCCATCACTTCACACATGTATGCAAGGCGTTCGCTCAAATTCCCAAATGGATCTGACCAATGAATGTATCACCGTCTCCAACCAGAGTCAATCAATGCTCCTGCATGTGTTACTTCGATCGAGTTGGACTGCGAATTAAGTGCACGCTCGATCGGCGCTGTTTTGTTTGCAATTATTGTGTTTGATGAAATGCTCCGCACAGCGACACGTACATGACCTTTGGTGCTCATTCATATTACCCTATATAGGCGCTCCATCCAGAATTGCAAGGTGCTCGTTCATGGCCTCTGCATGCGTAGCTACGTATTCCATCAGACAGCTAGCAACATGTTTGTTCTTAATTAGGTGCCATTCGATTTCGATCGGCCTTAACCCATGAACCCCGGCCAGGCTATGTGATTTTGAACCGGCTGGACTGAATCATGCACGTGCGAGCGACCGACCCTTATTCCTCCTGAGAGCAACATGTTTTAGGAACCTCTCTCTGTTAGCCATTAGGAGAGGAGGGACACTGGATACACTTTGGCACAATATATATATTAACACTTACCCTTTTAGGAACCTCGATCTCTCCTTAATTAGTCTTTTCCCCAGTAGGATGAATCATTTTTTTTTTGTTAGGACTTATAAGGATCAGTTTGTAAATTGTTAATTAATTCTGTGGTACTAGAAATATATCTGTGGTGGTCGATTGACAAACATGATTTCAATGCTAGCTATTCTAATCAGAGGCCATCTGACAGCAAGTACTAATGGATTTCCATTTCGCATTACGTTTAGGGAGGATATATAATTACAAGTTTCAGATTTAAATTTATTTAATTGTATTTATGTAATTCATATATTTCTTCACTTATTTTGTACCTCCTCTTCTTATTATTGCTTCTATATATCTTCTTCCTAAAATCTTTTAATATTTATTTAATGCAGAGCCTTACAGTGCTGCTTCAAAATATCAAAGATGCACAAGAGACAGAGGCTGGACCATCCAAGTATGTAAAAAAATAATCAATTTAATTGTAAATAGTATACTTACTAAAACCAATAACTAATTTTAAAATTTTAATTTCAAAACATTTGTTGTTTACCAAGCACACTGAATGGCAATTTTACTTAATTTGCATCTGGGACATACTTCTTTTTTTGCGGCATTTTTATTAATATAAACTTTTCTATCGAATGAGCAAAGGTTTTATCATTGATGGTCTTATTAATTATTTTATATTTTATAATTTTGTAGCCAGAATGCCACTCCAGTAACTGACCAGGAGGTGGAGGTAATTAAAGTATCTTGTCGTGATTTGTTTTATTGCTTTCATTTGCTTTTGACAGTAGTTTCTTAATTTTCTATCAAACTAATTACCATATTTACATGATCTGTTGCTTGCAAGGAGAAGAGTTGCTATTTGTATCCAAAAAAATAAAATAGAGAAGAGTGTGCTATTTTCTTACTTCGCCAACTCTTCTCCTTCCTGGTTGTTCTACCGGGTGTACACATGTAGCTCACCATAAATTATAGCAATGATTTAAATAGTAGGATATTGAGTATCATTAATGGTTTTGTTTGTAATTTACAGAATATTGATGAGAAAAACAGAAACATCCTGCAACTCTTATGCCGGGTGAGAGAGAGAAAGCTACGTAAGTTTTTATTGTTGGCACCATGTTTTCTGATTTTATACAATTCACATTTTTCCATTTGCTGGTAGTTTTCAATGTTTCGGTTATGAACTTATTATTAAATCCCATTATGAAAAAGAAGCATATATAATATTTATCTATGAAGAAGTATATATTGTCCAACAGTGAGATATGCTGGCCTAGAAAATAATGTAGTTAATATATTTTTTTTTTTCAGAAGTGGGTTCTCATAACCACTCTGACATTTACGATTTAGATTAAAAATGAAGAACTGATTCTTTTTTTTTTTTTTTTTACATAACAGGACAATATAATAGAGAGCTAACAGCAGCCTCCTCCATCCCCAGTACCACAGTACGCTTTATACACATTTTAATTGTACTTCACTTATATTTTGCCGAAATTTTTATTAATCGAAAAAAAATAAAAAAAATATCGAAAAGGGGCGAAACTTTAGTCACAATTTTAAAAGTAGTTAGAACGGGATCAGTGATACCGTCCCATGGGACGGGATTATCCTCACCGTCCGAGATTAACCAGGATTAACACGCTAACCCCGCTAATCCAGATTTCCGGACGGTAATATGGATCCCGTCCCACGAGAAAAAAATAAAAAATAAAAAAGGCCGGACGGTAGGGTTGATACCGTCCGACAAAAAAAAAAAAAATAAAATAAAAAGAGGGACGTTGGCATTGATGCCGTCCGAGATCCCTCCCTCGTGTTCCTGAAATAACCCACGGTCTCTCTCTCTCATCTCGTATATCTGGGTCTTTTGCCTAAAGACCGAAGAATTACCACTATCTTTTTTCTTTTGTTGCTTGATACTGGTGCTTTGATTGGTAGCGAGCGGTATTACCAGTCAAAAGGGCTTCTCTTTGTTGGAGAAGAAAATAGCACTGCTAACACACGCATATGGCGAGTCATTTGCCTGTCTTCTTCACGGAAGTCAAGCCTTGTCTTTCATGCGCAAGCTCTTCAACGCTTTCAATGCGTCAGCAGCCATGCCATCAGTCCCGGTTCCTCGTAACCGTTCTCAACTAGTTCCCACGCGCGACCCGAGTCAGCCCTGTCTTCAAAACCTAACCCCATCCGCTCATCATAAGAACCTCGCGCTGGAATATCTGAAAAACCGTACGAGTGTACAGTTTCGCCATCTGCTCCTCATAAGTTTCTAGACGACATGGCAGGGTTAAATGACCTCCGTCGGCTGGCGTACGGCGCTTCCATTGTCGCCAGAGAGGCGGCGAAGCGGTCCAGAGCCATAGAGGCAGCAACCTCTGGCGACATCACTGGAGCCCTTAAGGCCGCGATTCTCACTGCCACCGACCTCGCCGGGCTCACAAGCGGTACCGTTCGTGAAGTTTCTCCTCCCGCCCGCAATGAATCCTCTGTTGTGTATTTTACGGAGGAATCATCGCCACCTCGATCTGAATCCGCCGAGAGAGGTAGAAGGTTTTAACTCAACTCGTTTTCTTTCATTATAAGATGATGTGCCAAGTAGCATTAGATTTCGGAGTTGTTTTCAGCTGGATGTAGAAATGGAACAAGCGGTTCTATTCTAGCTTGCCCGTCAAACATTTTTATTTTTTTATTTTTTTTCCTGGGACGGCAACGATGATACCGTCCGGTTGTTATTTATTTTTTTATTTTTTCTTCCTGGGACGGCAACAACGGTACCGTCCGGCCTATTTTTTTTTTTTTTGGGACGGGAATGTTATCACCGTCCTTGAATCCGGATTAGCGGCGAATGGGGTTAGTGAAATGTAATCTCGGACGGTGACGATAATCCCGTCCCATGGGACGGTATCACTGATCCCGTTCTAACTACTTTTAAAATTGTGACTAAAGTTTCGCCCCTTTTCGATATTTTTTTTATTTTTTTTCGATTAATAAAAATTTCGGTATATTTTGCCCAGGGCATTAATTTTAATGAAATATTGTATCACGAAAATTGCTCAATATTAATTTGTTTCTAAGAAAAGAACATATAAAAGATGTTATTATAGTAGTGCCATGTGAATTTAGGCTCTTGAAAACTATATTGTTTTCTTTATAGGCAAATTGTGTTGCATGAATTTGTCAATCATGCACACCTAATGAAACATATATAATGTTGCTTCAATTTGTTTGCAGGTGCAGCCCCAGCAAGTGATGCTGCACCAAGATGACTTAACTGACCAGGACCACGTATCATGTCACCACTGACATAAACAACCTCAACTCCTTTGTGCCGTATGGTGGTTCCAATCAACTCCAAGTCGGCAATGGTAATAATTTACCCATCTCTCATCTTGGCCCACTACTAGAATTTCCGCTTTTTCCAAGCGTAGCAATGTTATTTCCAAGGGTGGGTGGGCTCTTGGAAAAGGAATTGAGTTTTCTGACACACTTAACCATTTCCAACGGCTGTCCCATGGAAATAGTCTTAGATGGAAATCCCTGATGTCTGCCATTGGAAATGTTCCCTATCCACCCTTGGAAATACTTTTGCATGATCCAAGACCCGCCAAACAGACCGAATACTATATTTTATTGATAGCCCATGGAAATACCTCATGAGATACCCTTGGAAATACTTTTGCATGACCCATGACCCGCCAAACAGACCGAATACTATATTTTATTGATAGCCCATGGAAATACATCATGAGGTACCGTTGGAAATAAGATGGAAGTAGTGAGACATCTTATTTTCAAAGGCCTACCGTTGGAAAAGGTAAGTTCGTGGAGACAGCTACGTTTCTGTTTATTTGACATGTCCCTTTGAATGTTCAACAAAATTAAATCACAGTAGCCAGCAGTATTAAATTGAGATATTTAAAATGAAGCATACAAATGAAAACATAAATTTGAGGTCTTTGCAAATAACAAGACATTTAATTTTAATTTAGATACAAAAATTTATTGCAAATGCAATAAATACATAATGTCTTCCTTTGACAGCTCTATTGTGTAGACAACTGTTACAAAAAAAAAAGACAAAGAACAAGGTTAGAGAAGGCATTTGAAAAAAATGAAGCACACTAGATTAGTAAAATATATAGCAATTGTAAATTAAAAACCTAACACATGTATGTTGATTTACCAACTAATATTCTTCATCGGAATCATTGAAGCCTAAGCAATCTTCTCCACCATCTTGCTCCATGTCATGCTCATTCTCATCCTCCTCTATGTTGTTTTCGTCCCTCACCAAACTCGACGGTTCATTTGATGTTGCCGGCGGAAGGTTCGTCGTATCGATCACTAACTCGAACTCATCTTCTCGAAGAACCATACCATCCCAATCAATGTCTTCGCCAATTGTTGGTTCAATTGGATTATCCGGTCTTTCCTCTTGGTAAAATTCGATGTTTGTATCGTCGCCCTCGGCACGAAACCTTGACTTTGGGCTTGTTTTCATTGCCACCCACCATGGGCGTCTATCGGCCTTTTGCGATGCATAAGGTAGGTAGCATACTTGTGTTGCTTGAGCCGCTAATACGAACGGCTCGTAATTTGTAAGGCGAGAAGAATGCTTAACCTCAACAATACCATGTTTGCGGTCCACCCTTACACCGTTTATTATGTCGAACCAATCACACCTAAAGAGAATTACCTTGTGGGCATCATATTGTAGCTCAATGACCTCTTGGAGAATTCCATAGTAGTCGATTTGTGTGTTGTTTGCATCCCACTCTCCTTTAATGCAAACACCGCTACTTTTAGTTGACATGTTTTGCCCATATTTTTGTGTGTGAAATCGATACCCGTTGACTTCGCACCCTTCATAGAAGTACGCTTCTTTGCAAGGCTTGATTCCTGCCATTCGTATGTAGTAATCGGCTTCATCACGAGAATTTATTACCTTTTTACGTAACCAAGTTGCGAAACCCGCTTGACGAATTTTTGGCAGATCCAATGGGCTTGTGGCTACTCTAGAGTCAAGCATGCATGTATCAAACTCTCTGCATATTAGAACATGTCAAAATATTAGATTTTGATAGGTTCTAAAATAGATCATTTTGAAATCATCAAAGTAAAATTTATAAGATTGTACCCCATGTACTTCTCACAGATCTCTGGACAATTAAGGATGACATAGGTGTGTGCAGCATCAAAATCTGTTTCAGAGAGAGGCCTTCGTCTTCTCCTACCAATGCAACGGGTCGGAGTATCGAATATCGAAAGGTGTCCCGCCGAACGATTACTTGTTTCAACTCCTTGGCCAATGTTAGATTTGTCGGCAAAGTAGTGTGCGGAAAATGTACCGATTTCTTTGGCAATTGTGGCCTCTACAATTGATCCCTCAACACGTGCCTTGTTTGTGACTCTCATCCTCTGTTCTTTGTTACGCCTGTAATTGCAACATGGTTAAGTGTTAGTTGTTCCATATACTATGATAGTATAGAAATAAAAGACATAGGTAAGCTCAGCGTTCCTTTATGTACAATAAAAACAAATTTCAAACCACAACGAACCTTTCACATGGAAACATCCATCGGGACCCTACTGGCCCACCCATTCTAGCCTCGTATGCTACATGCAACGCAAGATGCTCCATTGAATCGAAGAAACCGGGCGGAAAATTTTTTTCCGCCTTGCACATTGTGACAACAAATTCTTTTTCTAATATCGCAACACGGTTTGGATCAATTTCTTTAGCACAAATCTCCCGAAAGAAGGCTGAAATCTCACATAAGACATCCCATACGGAATCCGGGACAAAGTCTCGGAAAGCGACGGGGAGGAGGCGCTCCATGAAAACATGTAAATCATGACTTTTAAGTCCAATGAAGGTGCTAGTAGTTAGGTTAACCAACCTTGACCAATTAGATGCGTAGCCATCTGGAAACCTTACTACATCCTTGAGCCATGTTAAAACGATCTTTTTATCATTTGGAGAGAGTGCGAAGGGGGCCTTAGGCTTTTCCATCTTTCCCGGGTTGTTACGCGCCGGAATTAGGTGTTGGGTGGGACGATCACAATAAAGAGCCAGATCTTTCCTTGCTTTTTCATTATCCTTGGTTTTGCCACCTATGTTTAACAGCGTGTATAGCAAATTTTCGGTGAAATTCTTCTCCAAATGCATCATATCCAAATTATGTTGCAACAAATTGTCTTTCCAATAAGGCAAACTCCAAAAAATACTCTTCTTTTGCCAATGGTGGGTGTCACCATAACCCGGAATTTGTTGTAATCTTCCCTCTTTACCCCATTTAATATCGGGGATCAAACTCACTATATCGAGCAGCTGCTCTCCCGTCAATCTCGGTGGTGGCGGATCATTCTCGACTATACCTTTTTTGAAATTCTTTCTATCTCGACGGAATGCATGATCCGGAGGTAGGAAGCACCTCGTACCATCGAACCAACTTGCTTTTCCACCATACTGAAGTTGAAAGGCCTTTGTCTTCTCCATGCAATAAAAACACCCCAGCCGCCCTTTGGTACCCCAGCCACAGAGCATCTCATAAGCCGGGTAATCACTCACCGTCCAAAGTAGTTGTGCATGCATCTCGAAATTCTCTTTCTTATACCCATCCCATGTCATTTCTCCATCTAACCACAAATGCTTCAGTTCGTCGATTAAAGGTTCGAGAAGAATGTCAATGTCCCTACCCGGATGCTTTGGTCCAGGGATGACTAGCGCGAGGAACATGCTATCTTCTTTCATTATCATCCCAGGTGGTAGGTTATACGGAAAAACAAATACCGGCCAACACGAATATGGAGCTGCACTCGAGTTGAATGGCATGAACCCATCCGTTGTGATCCCCAACCAAACATTTCTAAGCTCTTCTGCAAATTTGGGATGTTTCCGAGCAAAATGCTTCCAAGCTTCGGCATCAGCCGGGTGCACCATCATCGGGGCTTTATGACGCACACCTTCCCTGTGCCATCTCATATTCTTCGCAGATGTTGCGGTCATGTACATCCTTTGCAATCGTGGTGTGATAGGTAGATAACGAAGTTGCTTTTGTGGAATGAGTTTAGCCTTCTTATTAGGTCCGGATGGCACATATCTTGATTCACCACATACATCACACCGTGTCTTTTTCTTATTCACCTCACTATAATATAACATGCAAAAGTTAGGACATACATCTATTTTCTTAGCCTCCATGCCCAATCCATCAACCAATCGCCTTGCTTGGTACCAATTTTCCGGCATTTCTTCGCCCGGCGGAAGCGTGCTTTTCATGAGTTCCAACATGTCATTAAAACATTTTTGGCTCAATTGGTGTTTAGACTTCAAAGCTATGGCACGTGACACAGCTGACAATACGGTGTGTGTTTCGCATTTCATTTCACCCGTCGAGTTCAATTTCCATAGTGGTTGTTTTGACGCTTCCATCATGTCGAAGAACTTCTTCGTCGCACCGGCCGGTGCATCCTCATTCCAATTGAATTGTTGACCCGCGGCATCCCTCACCATTTCACCCATTTGATCATTGGTATCGTTCGTGGTTGGTGGACTTATAGGTTGGTTGATAGCAAAATTTGGATGTGTCTCCCCGTGTTTGTACCAAACATCATATAAGCTGCAAAAACCATGTTGATAAAGATGTAGTTCGACGGTTTCCAAGTCTTTGTTGCATAGGTTGTCACATCTTTTACACGGGCAGGGAATACATTGATTGCCATTAGCGTCTACAATCAAAACCGAAGGCTTAGAAACAGCTGAAGCGATGAATTCGCTAACACCTGTCATAAAGTCGGGTTCGAGAGTTCCTCCCGTATTTGTTCGATTGTTGTACATCCATCCCCTATCGCTGGCCATTTGATTAGTTGGATCTATACAAATTGAAGTCGATTTAATTAGGAAATTTATCAATACCTTGGGAATTTTATAGTTGAAGACAGTGGGTTATAATGAATAAATTACAATAGTGAAGGCAGAGAGTGGATTTTACAAGGGTGAATTTTAAAAGGGTGAAATTTGCAACAGTGGGTATATTACTTTGTAATTGCAAGAGTGAGAGTGGATATCTCCTTTAGTAATTGGAACAGTGGGTATATCTTACTTAGTAATTACATTGGCTTTATTTTTTCCGCTTGTTTTTCCTTGAAATGATTGAGAGTGGAGACAAGACTGAGATTTACCTCACTAAATGTAGTAAACAAGGCTCAGGAAACCACATCAGAAGGAAGCTGATCTCCAAAGAGAGGGAGATCGGGTTTTGACGGTGCTGGAGCTGGAGCTTTAACCAACACCCTACTGGAGCTGAGGACGGCGACAGGGTTTTCACAGAAAGAGCGGAAAGATGGGGGGAAACACGACACCTGGTAGACGGCT
>JAJGRX010001124.1:0-63238 GCA_025461125.1 Carex kokanica
TTTATTGTGACCAATGCTATATATCTCGAGTTATAAATAAGCGAGTTGGGGTAAGCTCAAACTCAACTCATTTATTAAACGAGTCAGCCAACTCGAGTTGTAAATGAGCGAGTTACGAGTTTAGACAATTTTGCCTAGCCCTGCTTTCCACTCTCACTAAAACTAATCTAATAAGGCTCCCACTTCTATTTCACTTATTGGATGAGCATGGTGTACAAGACCCTTCTACAAATCGGTTTAATGACCCATGTGTTCCAGTTCTAAATAGTTCTTCTGGAACACTTTTAGCACCAAAAATAGTGCCGGCAATACAAAATACCAGCTTAATAGCCCATGAATTCATCCTAACTGTATGTTCAAAGGGTGGAGACCAGATTATTCTGATATAGTTAATGTTATTTGAAACATCACTTTAGTAAAGACTATCCACCTTTCTCATATTTTATAAATCGATTCTCATATATCATTTAATAAAATTTAAAACCAATTCTTTTTTTAAAAAGTGTTCAATTAATTAATATTTAGACTTTAGTGTTCAATTAATCAGGGACCAGCATTTAGTCTTTGGATAAAATTTGGCCATAAAATTTCTCTTTCCAAAGGCATTTTCCTAATTTGTTTTCCATATAGGATGAATAAAAAAGTAAAAATTTACAGTATCATTCCCGATGGTGGTGGGGCTGAACACAACAATAAGTGTTGTAAAAAATATTCATTTAAACCGATTAATTGGCCGATTAGTCGTCGGTGGTGACCAAACCGTCACATATTTTTTCTGACTAATCGGCCAATTAGTCTTGATTATAGCCGATTATTTTCAATTAATCGCTTGGCGATACCATATCCGTCCGACGAGCGCATACCGTTATTTACAGCATTGACAACAACATTAACATTATTGTCATAGTCCTTGTACAACAGATCTATACCAAAAAAAGAAAGTAATGTCCAATGTTAGAAGAGAAATTCAAACACACACACACACGACAAAGAGACCTCTAGCTTTCTTGGCCAATATTGTAGATTCAGATTTATTGGAGTCCCTTGGATATAAATCAGATAACAAAGAAAGAGCCAGTACTGCAATTAACAGAGTGAAACCCTTCCCATATATATATAGAGAGAGTAGAACTAGGGTGTTCCTAAGCTCACCAAGCCCTCCGTGAGCTCGACTCTAAATCCTATCGAATTGACTTCAAACGATATTTTCAAACCGTTAGATGTTCAATCTATATTAAAATGTGCTTGGAGACCAAATTTTACATTTTTTGGAATTTTTTTACTATTTATTAAGCCGGTTTGAAAACTGCTGTTTTTCTAATGGTGCAGAATTTTAATAAAAACAGCGATTTTCAAACCGGCTTAATAAATAGTAAACAAATTCCAAAAAATATAAAATTTGGTCTCCAAGCACATTTTAATATAGATTGAACATCTAACAGTTTGGAAATGTCGTTTGAAGTCAATTCGATAGGTTTTAAAGTCGAGCTCACGAAAGGGCTTGGTGAGCTTAGGAACACCCTAGTTCTACTCTCTCTCTCTCTCTCTCTCTTTGTATATATATATATAGAGGTTGGCTAATGCCATAACGTTATAACTTCGGCCGAAGTTATAACGAGTCGTTTTCAGATTTTCAAAGTCCAAACAGTCGATCCGAACCGTTCAAGTTGTTCTCCATATTGAAATATGCTTGGAGACCAAATTTTACATTTTTTGGAATTTTTTTACTATTTATTAAGCCACTTTGAAAATTGCTGATCCGGTGAACAGTAAAAACAGTGCAACAAAATTCTGGACCATGCGATCAGAATTTTCAAAGTGGCTTAATAAATAGTAAAAAAATTCCAAAAAATGTAAAATTTGGTCTCCAAGCACATTTCAATATGGAGACAACTTGAACGGTTCGGATCGACTGTTTGGGCTTTGAAAATCCAAAAACAACTCGTTATAACTTCAGCCGAAGTTATAACGTTATGACATTAGCCAACCTCTATATATATAGGAGTTGGCTACGGTGCTACGCGTAGCATATTAGTATTTTCCTATATATATATATAGCATGGCTAATTTGCTTCCGGAAGCACTTTGGCGAGGTGCTTACGGGGTCATATTTTAGTATTTGATGTTTAAACAACAAATCCAAACCGTTAGATGTTCAATCTATATTAAAATGTGCTTGGAGACCAAATTTTACATTTTTTGGAATTTTTTTACTATTTATTAAGCTGATTTGAAAATTGTTGTTTTCAATGCTTCAGAAATTTAGTAAAAATAGCGGTTTTCAAACCAGCTTAATAAATAGTAAAAAATTCTAAAAAAATGTAAAATTTGGTCTCCAAGCACATTTTAATATAAATTGAACATTTAATGGTTTGAATTTGTTGTTTGAACATCAAATACTAAAATATGACTCCGTAAGTACCTCGCCGAAGTGCTTCCGGAAGCAAATTAGCCATACTAATATATAGTATGGCTAATTATTTCTGAATCACGAATTTTTGACCTTACCGAACCGGACCCGAATAATTCATTTGTCACTGTGCTAATGAGAGAGACTAGTGGCCATACATAACCCGCAACATAAAATTGTATAAAAAGAGCGGTACAGAGGATCAATAGACGCCGTGGGTTTCTCCTCTGCAACAGGACGTGCGTTCCATATTTCCATTATTCCAAGGTGTAGCATAACAAGGCAAGATTCCTACTTACCGCCTAACTTCAAATCTTTAATATTTTTGGCTACGGGATTTCCTCATAAAAAAAAAATCTATAATATTTCTTTTATTTTATTCCGGAATTTAAATTGATGAATACCAAATAAGTTTCACGGCTTATATTAAATTCATATATTCAGATGACTGAAAATATAGAAAATAATTATTAAAACTTGTTTTTAGGCACTTGAAAAAAATATTTTTCAACATTTTTTCGGTGTTTAAAGGCATGAATTTAATATGAACTGTAAATATGTGTGTGTGTGTGTTCAGAATGTAAATATAAACAACAACAAAACAATCAAACTTTTAGTCCCAAACAAGTTAGGGTAAGCTCAAAGACGGAGCCAGACTTTCAGACTATGAGAGTTAAATAATAATACGGAGGTCAATCATATAAATTTTTTTAATAGAGAATGAAAATTAATTTTACAATATTACGACATTTTACTCTAGTTACATATAAAATCATACAAAAATATTAAAAATTTAAAAAATTGGGGTCAATTGACCCCATTGCTTGAATTTACATCTGCCCCTGGGTAGGCTAGAAATGAATACCAGAATAGTTACAAATCAAGATAGATAGTAATTAAATAATAATAATAATAATAATAAATATAATAATAACAATAGGAGTAATAATGATACCGATAAGGTACAATAAGTAAATTGATGAAGTATTGAACTTAGCATTTGAAAATGAATCCTACTTACCAGGTTCTTAGCCAATTTTTCTGCATCTTCAGTCATCGTAACCTTCCATCCTTGCTCGTACGGGCAGCGCCAATATAAAGTTAGCACACCTCTGAGGCACATCTTCGACGCCCAGAGTTTTTTTGTTCTCAGGATCTTCCAGAGCTTTCCTGAAAGCTTCTTCTTTCCCAACATACCCACGGGAGCCTAAGTGGTGCAGCATGGTGTTGTTCTTCTAGATGTTCTATTTTTTGGCGCTTAAAGTCTTAGAAAAATATTTATTTTAGTTAGTTCTTAAAATTTCAAAAAACTTGTATGAAATAATGGGTTCTAAAGTCCATAACCACAGACATGATAACCACCATACATATGAGAGTAAACACAAAATGATAACCACACATACAAAGTCAGTTCATTACATATGTATATAGCACATAATCTTATCCTTAAGCATTAAATAGAAATTATTGTCTTTAAATGCTAAGAGCTAAGTTAAAACCACACATACCTAACACAACAGATAAAAACATGACACCAGAGTAAAACAAACTAAAACAATTTGATAAGAACATGACATTAGAATAAAGCAATCCAAGAAAATAACCCCCAATTATACCGAAATGCCTCTGAGGTCTTCATTATGATGACTTCATCCCAGTCCTTTGCCTCAATCCAGGGGTACTCGTCAAAAGACATTTCTCCTTATTCATGTAATGGTTTACGAGCTCCGTCTTGAAGCCCTTCCATGCCGCATTCATCTGTTTCATTACCATATCCCTTGTCCTATCGTTATTTTCTATGTCCCATGTTTGCTTCAGTTTATGTATTAATACCAGGAGTGTTAGTACCAACTTTTGTTTATATATAAAACAAAACGTAGAATTATACATGTTTGCACATTGTTACTCTTATATCGAACCAAGCATTATCCTTTTCCTTGTCTGGAACGTGCTTCCAAGTCTCGTATGTAATATTAATTCGTCGCCTCGCCTGGAGGCAAACATACGAGGACCATTCTTTCTGTCCCTTTCCTCTACCATAATCGTTAAACTCCAACCAGTTGGCCCGTCATTTTTCAGCAACCTGTCCACTTTCCACAAGTCGTGGGTCCCAGTCTATTCCCCTCCAAAACTTGTTCAATATTGTCTTCCTCCGCCTCGTGGTCCCATCTCTTGTCCCATCTCAGGTTTGACATTGTTGCCACCTCTGGTTGTTCGTTCGGAAGCCATGGTGTAAGAACTAACAAATAAAGGAAATTATCAATTAAAGTAACGAAACCTGAAAATCCTTAGAAAAAATAAAACCCTAGCTAAAACATTTAAAAAACTAAAACCCTAGGTAAGTAAGATGAGGGAAAAACCTTTAGTAAGAGAGGAAGCTTTCAGTGCGTCACTTAGAAAGCGAGTGACAACAATGCACAACCCTAGCTCCGGAGCATTGGTGTGATCGATGATCAATATATATATGGCAGGGGAGATGAAACAATTGACATGTAGCTTATTGATTAATCAGCTTAGAGAATAGTCGGTTGCAACGGCGTCACTAAGGACTCGCCCTTTTATATTTGGAGAACATCATCGGTTAAATGATGTACTTGTATGGCCTAGGTTCCAATTATTTACCACTGTTGCCACTTAAAAATATCACCATCGATCGGTTCAGTAAGGATATCAGTTAGTGTTGATAAATCCAATACCAACGGATCATGTAACACAACAAATGGTAAAAGTCAGTCTCTCAATGCCATCGTCCGTTGAGCCAAACCGATGTCGAAGAGTCTCATACTAACTGTACTTAAAATTTAACCGATGGCAAGGAGGCCAGGCATCAATGCCATCGGTTGGTTAGACTGAACAGTCGGTAAAAAGTTCAAAGTAATTACAGTGCTGCCACTGGTTACATACATCATCTGTGCAGAAGGATGTCCGATGGTAAATGGACGATAGTAAATGTGTTTTTTGTAGTAGTGAATTTAAGAATACTTTTTAAGAAGAAAGTATGGTCCATTCGATGTCCGGTCAAAACTATCCAATTTGAATTAGAATTCGTTCAACGCAAGAATCTTAATGAGAATTAGACAGCTCGAATTTGGTTTTGATGTCTATCATTTTCTAAAACAATGCGGAGTGTCGTATATTCATGGCCAATTTATACAAGTGCGCAGCCCGGATCAGGCCCATATCATTTCAATTCTTCTCACGAGCCCGGCCCAAAGTATATGCAAAATTCCCATCATTTTAACTCAACTTTTCAAGAATTTAATGCTTGTTAGAAAACATTATACCATCCTCTTCTTGCTGCCTGTATTACTCGTATTTTCATAATTTAGTGAGAACCACGCGGGGGGGGGGGGGGGGGGGGGGGGGGGGGGGGGGGGGGGGGGGGGGAGGTTTCATTGGCTCTCTCTAATTAGAAAGCCAATATTTATTTTTGAGTAAAATGAAAACCAAGGTTGTAAACTACAATTTAGAAGCTTTTGAAAAGAAAAAAAAATTAATAATTAATTGATTTCATTTTTCCCAGTCATAGTCCTAACCATCAATAGTAATGGATCTCATTTCTCTATAGAAAGATGTATGTTCAGTTCCTATAAGAGACATGTCAGAGTTAACGATGCTCTTATTTAAAAAAAAAAAAAAAACTAATCTCATTCGGTCATTTTTTAAAGTTGTACCTCTTTCCTTCAACCAAATTTGCATCTTGTTATCTTATATGGTTCATATGATTTCTTACTCAGACTTTCAGGTCCACATAGTGACTGCTCCTTTTACTACAAGAATGAGATAATATCCACGAGAGTAAAAGTGATTTTTATCAACTATATCTTCTCAGATACTCCTGTTGGTAATACTGATACGCTCAGAAATAACACGTTTTTGTCAGTGTACCCTCAACAATAGTCCCCTTTTTACCCTCAGCAATTAGTTTCTTATATGGTTCATGTGATTTCGTACTCACACCTTCAGGTCCACATAGTGACCGCTTCTTTCACTACAAGAATGAATAATATCCACGAGAGTAAAAGTGATTTTTGTCAACAGTATCTTCGCGGATACTCCTGTCGGTAATACTTGATACGTTCAGAAAATAGCACGTTTCTGTTGGTGTACCCTCAGCAATAGTCATTTTTTACCCTCGCAGATACTGTTCCATTCTTGTAGTGTTTTTCATAATTCCGATGATCCCTTTTACAATATAATTTTAGAAATCCTACACACTTGGGACTGATCAAAGGGGCAATTGCCACAACCTTAAAGAGAATATAGGTTGGTAGGTAAGAGATGATTATAAATGAAGATGCTTAAAATTATTAGGTTAGTGAATAAGTGATCAAGTGATCGAATGAATGTGTTACCATGCATTTTTTATGGATTCAATAGTCTTATAATAACTATGAGTGAGACTATGGTACTTAGGCTAGTGTACTATGGCTAGTGTACTACGGCTCAATATGATACTTTTTAAAATCCTAACGGTCGATCCGAACCGTTCAATGTGATATCCATATGAATAGTACTTGCAAACTAAATTTTATATTTTTTCAAAAATTTTTACTATTTTTTTTAGATATGTAGAATTTTCAGTATTTTATACAAATTCTGACCATCAAAATTCTACCCATCTAAAAAAAATAGTAAAAAAATTTGAAAAAATATAAAATTTAGTTTGCAAGTACATATTCATATGGATATCACATTGAACGGTTCGGATCGACCGTTAGGATTTAAAAGTATCATATGAGCCGTAGTACACTAGCCATAGTACACTAGTCGAAGTACCATAGCATCACTCAATAACTATTGTATCATATATTTAAAAATGTAAAAATAATATAAGATTCATATTCTTCTTGTTTAACTTTATGTCCTCTCTCTAAACCAATAGTCTCAATGAATTAAAGAAGAGTAGAAGTAAATTATTTTATTATTTCCGTGCTCCAATAATGTTTCACATTCTTATTTTTGTTTTTAAAGTTCAAATATCGATCCGAACCACTAAACATGATTTCTATATTAAAATGTGTTTCGAGACTAAATTTTATTTTATTAAAAAAATTATTAGTTTTTAGATAGGTACAAAATCACAATTTTTCATAAGATTCTAGACCATTAAAAAAAAGTGATTTTGTATATATCTAAAAATAGTAAAAAAGTTCAATAAAATATAAAATTTGATCTCCAAGCACATTTTAATATAAGAGTAGTTCAGATCAATGATATAGATTTTGAAAACAGAAAAAACGATGCGAGGCATGATTGAGTTACTTAAATAATGGGGGCGTATTAACCCAACTCATTGAAGAAATAATTTTTGAAAGTTGGATCACTTTTGCGCTGAATGTTATGTTTTTTTTTTTTTTTTGAAAACTTGATAGTGACTACCAAGACTATATTAATAAATTTGTTTGATACATCATTCCTAATTAAACTTACAACAGATTAAGTTATTGATTCTGCACCCATAACAGGCGCTGAATGTTATGTTAATTGCGAGTTATACACTTAACACTTGTGCAAGTTACTCCTGTAGACGTTACAAGGTAAAAGATGGAAGAGAAAAATGCTCAAGGAAAACACAAAAAGTAGCATGCACCTAAAAATTAAAGTAAAATATTTGGACATAATTAACTAGTTGGGTTTCATCGGCAAGCATCTAATCCAATAATGATAAAAGAGGATTGACTATGGTGAGTTGTGAAGTAAAAACTGTCATTTTACTTCACGCTCATACTCTATATTTGGAAAATCAAACAACCGATTCCGAACCCGCTAACATGTTCTTCCTATTGAAATGGGCTTGGAGACCAATTTTAATTTTTGGAAATTTTTTTAGTATTTATTAAGTCACTTTGAAAATCCCAGATTCGGGGCATAGTAAAAAACAGTAAAAAATTGTCACTTAGTACAAAATCAAGCAGTAAAAAATAAAGAAAAATGAATGATGAAAATAACTTATGAAAACTCATTTTTTTTATTATGTCGTTTAAATCAATTCGATAGAATTCGGAATGAGCAGAGCTGCGTGTGCATGCTCACACAAGATGATTTGGTGAGCACAACTCCAAAATTTTATGGGATTAATTTCAAATGACGAATCCAAAACCGTTGAAACCAATATACTTCATGAGTGATGTTTGTACATGCAAAAATTTAAAATTTTCGAATTCATTAGTAAAAAGTCAAGTGGTAAAAAATGAATGCATTAAAATAACTTATAAAACTTCATTTTTGACCGCTTGACTTTGTACTAAATGAATTTCAAAATTTTGCATGTACATGTATATCTAATATCTCATGAAATAGATTGGTTTCAACGGTTTGAATTCCTCATTTGAAGCCAATTTAATAGTTTTTTTTGGAGTTATACAGTTGTACTCATCAAATCCTTTTTGTGAACACATCACAAGCTAGCTTTGCTCTTTTAGAATTATGCTCGTCAAATTCTCTTGGTGAGCATAGCACACGTTAGCTTTTTTTGAAGAAAAATGAGAATTTAAGTCCTCATTTGTTATATTAATTAAAAGGGTCCAGGCTTTGAATTAAAGCTTGTAGTACAAACATGAGTAGAGGCTCAGGAGTCACTGAGCCTAATCAAAACAAAAGGAGAAAATGACTTCAAAAACTAAAAGTAGCATGAAGAAGAGCAAAATAATAAAAGTTTTTGTCATTTTAATTCAAGTAGCACTATTATGTTTGTATTTCTTTTTTCAGTATGGAGTGAAATTTGCTGACCTCACTAAATTTTTTTGTACATCTTTCATGCCAAATTGGTTGACCTCAACTGATTTCACATTATTTCCGTATAGTACATGATACGACCTATCTTGAGGCTACAAGTCATATGGTCTTTTATAGTACATGATATGAGAGTAAGGTGTCCGGACTCTTCTCTATAGACATCTTGTGTTGTGAAAATTTGTGAACTCCTTCTTGGCCCAGATTTGAGTCTTTTATAAGCCGGCCTCTTACTGTCGTGTAGTGTCGACTTGGTGACCTAACAATTTGCCTGACATATCAGACGGAAGCAATTGCGATGATCACTCTGAAGGAGTTTAGGATTTAGGGTTTAGGGTTTGTCTCGAACTCGGGGTGGGCCTACTTGTGCCGAGTAAGCCTACTGAGAGAGGCCTTGGCGGGCCTTGTCTTTTATCTTTCCGGGCCATTTGTGAGGTTCGGTTTGAGCCTTGTTTGACGGGCTCACTGCTTCATTTAGGAGTAATTTCTTAGTCTTTGGTATATGGCTCTATCAGTACACATATGCTGGGCATATGCCAATATGTAATCTCCTCTTGGCGAGAAGTACATTTTTTTCTGTTGGGAATATTTTCGTCCTAAAAGCTCTTGTTGTTTGGGGTTTTTAGCTCAAATCAGATCGGGCCCAAACAGGTTCACAGGTGTTTGGTGTAATTTTTTTAATGTGCCTTAAAATTTTCCTCAATTGTTTGACAACTTGGGTTTGCAAAATTCCAAATTTTGTTAATATATTTTCAGGTCTGCACGATGTGATTGCTATTTTTTTTTTTTTTTATCATTTATGCTTATCTGCAGCCAACGGGCATTTATAATATACGGTTTTTTTTTATCATTTGCTTGCAATGCAGTTTGCGCCTGGAGCAATTAATAACATACGGGTATAATTCGCGAATAATTTATATTTTATTTGTTTTTTTTACATTTCCGAACCGAATTCCGAATAAAACGGAAAAAAAGTATAATACGTTTTATTCGCGAATAAAACGCGAATCACGAATTATTCGCGAGAAAAACGCTATTTTTTTTTTTTACTTCCTTGTTGTACCAATAATTCTCAAATTATACCTGAATATCGAATTTTTGACTCTGCCGAACTAAACTCAAACTATTCGTTTGTCACTGTAGGAGTAATCGGTGAATGGTGAGGGGCAATAGCATAAATATTTAAGAACAATAAAAAAAGGAGAATCGAATCTTGTATAACGAGCTCTTGTCATTGCAACATAAATACATAATTCATAATTTATACAGGTATACAATACGAGAGACATTCACATGCGTGCCTTTATGCTACATTGCTGCCATAGTCGGAAATTTTTTATTGGTAGAAATTAATAGAAAAGAAGAGAGAGAAATAGAAATAGTACATCAATTCTTATATTAGTAGAAAGATCAGTAAGATTTCTACCGATTCTAAAAATCAAAAAGTTTGAATCGGTACAAATTATACTGATTCAAACGTAGTTTTTTTTTAAATCTGATGTATAGATGAAGGAAATTTTTATATTAGATTTCTAGTAAAATATGAAAAGTTTTTCAAAAAATAGATAGGATGTTTCTATTATATCTAAATTTTAAGATACTCTATCTATTTTAGTAAAAAAAATATTTTACTAGAAAAAAATAAAATAAAAGAAAAACAAACTGATTTTTGTATCGGTAAGAATTTTACCGATCTTTCTACCAATATAAGAACTGATGTACTCTTTCTACTTCTCTCTCTTCTTTTCTATTAATTTCTACCAATAAAAAATTTCCACTATAGTCCATAGCGTAGATTACAAGCCAGCCTCGCTGTAATTTTTAAAACAAAAAGGGAAAGGAAAAATTTGCTAAAGCAGCTAAGCTACTAGTTGGCTAGGCTTTTATCTCGGGCCCACTCATTGCAACTAATTGTTGCCTAATATTTAATGAAAGGTATCACTTAAAGTGGGAAAAACTAGCCGTGCCGTGCCGTGACTAATACGCTGTGATTTTGGTTACGTGCCGTGTCGTGATCAAGTAAATTTTTCACGTGTCGTGACAAAAATTACGAGGGATGGTCATGACGTGACTCGCGTGCTGCGACCAAACGTGCGTTAGTCACGTTTGATTTAACGTTTAAAAAAAAATATATGCAACGATTCTTTAAAATTTCAATGTTTTAATTGAAATTTAAATGTAAATATTTTAATTAAAATAAAATTATACTTTATAGGAAGGTATGTTAGTGTATTGTCTCGTCACTGCTGTGATTGGCGTGTCTACCGTTCCGTGACTTGCGTGTCCCGTGCTGTGCCGTGACCAAGGTAATTTCCGTGTCGTGCCGTGCCGTGTTTTCTTTGTCTACAATTGGTCATGGCACGCGAATAGTCACGGCACGTGACCGACACGCGTGCCGTGCCGTTCCGTGACGGAGCCGGCTCCGCCGTGCCATTTTCCCACTATAGTACTATCACTTATCACTTATCCTTCCAATAAAAAAAATAAAAAAAAACTTATCACTTAGCAGTGTCGGAGGCTAGGAGCTATGAATTTTTGCGTATTTTTATGCGATTCTTCTGTCCTTTTCTTGTTAGTAAAATTCTACGACGGCTCCTGTGTGATTTTTCGTCAAGCGGGCAACTCTGCAACTAAATGGGGGGTAAATAGATTTTTCATATCCGAGGAGATGTGCAACCGCTGTACTAATTACCAAGTGATAAATGAATGATTCAGAAAAGGTTGGTGGAAAAAAAATTTGTGATTCGGAAATAATTCAGAATTATCTATTGTCTAGAATATATACATGGTCCATGACATGTGGAAATATAAATACTTGTTCTTCAAACTTTAACAAATATTCTCAGTATATATCACATTACAAAGATCTGACACGTATCTTGTGCAGATGTCGAACCACACGTCACTTGTAGTGGCTGAAAATGTGGTCCAGGACATTAAATTAGCTACACGTATTCGATAATTGTTAACATTTTTTTACGGTATGTAAGTACGTGGAATGCAGGACCCACTACCTTCTTCGCTGAATATGTGATCCAGGGCACCCATTACTTTGATGGAGTGACAAATTTTTCAAAAAAAAACACATTTAATTTTACTTGTGAATAATTCACAAACTGACCGTTTATAATTCACTGGAGGCTCAATAACATTTAATTCGCAAATTAAATACGAATTTTGTTACTAATTAGTAATTACTGAAGAGTGAAGATTATTAATAGTTGAACCGTAACCCATTACATAAGGAGATGCAGAGATACAAATGTGGCAAAGAAAGTCTTGATTGGGTACGAAGCCGCATGGCGGGGCCCGCCGTGGCCCATTTCTATTTTCCAATGTTTGGTATAAGGTCCCGTGTTTGACTGATCGGCTGGAACTTCTGTCGGACATAGGATGGATGCCAGATCTTAATCAAACGGACCTGATTTAATCAGTGTTTTAAATCTCGGTTAAAGTACATTTTATAATTGGGCCGCATACAATAGAATCAACAGATGATGAAAGAACCAGTAAATAGAGCTGGTGCCACACGTAGTCTCGACTTTAGTATTACACGTAAGTGGAAAAATACAAATTTTGTACCACTTTGTTTTTGTTTTTCTTTGAAAATTGTTTTGCTTCTATTTGAAGTTAAAAAGTCTGTCGGATCAGTTAAAAAACACTGTTAACAAAAAACTTTATTGTTTTTATAGACATTTATGGATTCAGATTAACTTTGTTGTTTTCTAATATGTAAAATAATATTTTGTTATTTTTTATAATGTAAAAGTATACTATTTTTATTGTTTCTTATTATGTTGATTATTTTTATCTAGTATTCAATTAATTAATGGGTTTGAATCCAATAAATTATTTTAACCCAATTTCTATTATTCTTTGACAGAAATTCTACGTTCGTCCCTGGCTCTAAGTGCATCTCGACGTATTCATTTAGATCAATATTTTAGTATGCAGTTTTCAAAACATAGTTGGCCACCGCATGACACAAAACAATATATATGTGCAGAAAAATATGCAGTTTTAAAACTCATTGTATAAGATGAGGAGGCATCAGATGATATTCTTTTTTTGGTAATATCGGATGACACTTTATATTTTTTAAATCCAAACAGTCAATTTAAACCGTTCAATATGATGGATATATTAAAATGTGCTTGCAGATCAAATTTTACATTTTATTGAATTTTTTACTATTTATTAAGATGGGTACAAAAATTCAATGGTGTGAAAACAACGATCTTGTAAAATACTTAATAAATAGTAAAAAAATTCAAAAAAATGTAAAATTTGATCTGCAAGCACATTTTAATATATCCATCATATTGAACGGTTTGGAATTATTGTTTGGACTTTGAAAACTTTGAAAATGTACAGTGTCATCCGATCCCTCCTCATATAAGATTATTTAGATATATTAGTGGAAAAAAGAAAATACAATATGATAATACTATAATATCAGATTTATTATATGATATGTCTCTAATTTTATATCTCTAATTAAATAAAAATTATGAAAATTTGGAACTTATGAAATAAGCTGGTGCATAATCTCATACATTATATATATATAATCATACACTGCACAAGTGATACGAGGTGGGTTATGGTGTTTTGAGAAGTAAAGTTTATGTTTACTTCCTACTCATATTCTGTTCAAACAGTTCAATTAGAACCTTTCAACACTGATCTTTATATTCAAATGTGTTTGGAAATCAAAGTTTATATTTTTGGAAATATTTTTACTATATTTTTTGGATATTTTGAATTCAATTTTTTTTATGTTTCACAATTTTATGAACAATGATTTTCAAAGAATTCTAAAATAATAATAAAAAATTCAAAAAAAAAAATATAAGTTCAGCCTCCAAGTACATTTTAATATAAAAATAATGTTGAACTATTTAAATTGACTGTATAAACTTTAATATAAAAATATGACGAAAAGTAAAATAACCTCTTTACTCTCCAAAATAGCGTAGCCCACCTCAAGTGATACATTCATCGTGCATTGCATTTTAAAACATATATTTATATTACCTCAATAATCTAGTACTATTTAATTTTTTTTAAACACCTTGTTATTCTATATGTGGCGATTAACATTTAGATATTGGCAATGAAGCTTCTGAATTATCCTGATTAATTCAGTTTGGTCGAATATTTTTTTTGCCTATACGGATTTCGGACCGAAATTTTTATTAATACCATTTCAAAAATCAAAACACCACTGGAAATTCGAAAAATACTAGAACCTCCAAGTCAATCTCGGCCCCTCAAAAACTTAAATATCAGTATATTATAGTGCACTTTTGAGTTTTTTAAGGCCCTCAACGTCAATCTGCAGTCCCCTAAGAATTGGGCCGCAGATTGACTTGGAGGCCCTGGTATTTTTCAAATTCCCATAATTTGTGGTTTTTTTACAATGGTATTAATAAAAATTTCGGGATTTCGGACATCAATATCTTTGTTTTAAAATATTTAACAAATATTTTTTTTTCTTTCTAAACATTTACACGTAATACTGAATTCATGTATTAAAAAAAACTAAAAAAAAAACATTAAATTTTTTTTCTAAATACATATTATGCGTTCAAATTTAATTGCGAATACATTCGTCCTTAAAAGTACGTGCTGTAACTTCTAAATGCCTGTGCTCAAGCGGGTTAGACTTGATCCTTCAAGCTTATTCTTAGAAACAAATTATATATTATTATTTTGAGTTGTCTGAACACAGTAGTCAAATAAAAATAATTGAATGCATGCATTTAAAAATGTTAGACTTAAATTTATCAATTTAAACATCAGAATAGTCTCGTTAAATTTCTATAAACACAATAAACAAAATAGACAAAACGAAGAAAAAAAATCGGTTAGATACCCAGCGAAGTACAAACACGGCTGTAGTATCCATAGTCACAAATTCGCCAATTATTCGCAAATTATTCGAGAATAATTCTTTTTTTGGTGATACCGAACTAAACGCCGAATTATTTAGTTGACCGAACTTTGACCGAATTATTCGCGAATTTGCGAATTTACGAATTTTACGAATTTTTTCCGAATTTTTCCCATTTTTTTTTCTTTTTTTTGCTCCCTTGTAGAATTGAGATCTTTGGTATGGATAATTCCGAATCATTTCCGAATTATATCCGAATTATTTCTGAATCACGAATTTTTGACTTTGTCAAATTGAACCCGAATAATTCACTTGTCACTATGTTAGTATCTACCGTTATACCGTAGGGATATAATACTTCCAACCGAACCAAATCAATTTGGTGCCTACTTAAATTATAGAGGGGTCAATTTTAAAATTGGTGCTAGATTAAAACAGACGACTCAGATATGAATTTAGTATGAAGGATTCGGCCATCCAAATTCAGATGTCTCATTGCGTCATAGAATTTAGGGGCAATTTCATGTATCCCCCTCAAAAACTTCAATATTACGTATTTCCCCCTCTAAAATTTGAAATTACATATTTCCCCTTCTAAACTTTCCAAACTCACAAATTTACCCATTTAATCAATAAAATATATTTAATATATTTAAAAATACTTAAATAATATTATTTCGGATTCTAAATTTTTTTCAGACCATTATACCCCTTCCTCCTTCCAATCTCGTTCTTTCTCTTCAATTCATGTGCGTCTCATACCGTCCCCACCTATGGATCGGAGCAATGCGGCGAGCTCCAGCTGCATCAGGCTGCCGCACCATCCATGTCGAATCGGCGAAAGATGTCACGCAGCTGCTTCAATCCATAGGTGGGGACGGTGTGAGACGCACATGAATTGAAGAGAAAGAACGAGATTGGAAGGAGGAAGGGGGTATAATGGTCTGAAAAAAATTTAGAATCCGAAATAATATTATTTAAGTATTTTTAAATATATTAAATATATTTTATTAATTAAATGGGTAAATTTGTGAGTTTGGAAAGTTTAGAAGGGGAAATATGTAATTTCAAATTTTAGAGGGGGAAATACGTAATATTGAAGTTTTTGAGGGGGATATATGAAATTCCCCCTAGAATTTAAGAGCACAAGCCACAAGGACTCTTGACTTATTTAAGTCTTTAATTGCAATTAATTAAAAGTTATCCAATAAAACAAAAGAGGTGGCAAGTATTTACAGGTTCACAGCCTCTCATTCTATTTGTAGCTACATCTATATGCTATATGCTACCTAGATTCTCAAACATGCGCCATGCTGAGACCCATAAATATAAAAAATTTGTAGTGTAAAATACCAACAAACCTTGGAAGTTTTTATTGTGGGAGACAAGACAATTAGACAACCAACACAAAACATGCCATGGTGGCATTAAATGTAGAGTAATAAATAATGAGTGAGGCTATGGTACTATGCATAGCACGGTTGGATCTGTGCTACGGCTCAATATTTGAGTTTTCAAAATCCTAACGGTCGATCCGAACCGTTCAACATGATTATAAAATGAATATGTACTTGCAAACCAAATTTTACATTTTTTTGAATTTTTTTACTATTTTTTTAGATAGGTAGAAAATCACTTGATCTGAAAATTCTGGACCATCCAAAAACAGTGATTTTCTATCTATCTAAAAAAATAGTAAAAAAATTCGAAAAAATGTAGAATTTGGTTTGCAAGTACATATTCATTTTATAATCATGTTGAACAGTTCGGATCGACCGTTAGGATTTTGAAAACTTAAATATTGAGCCGTAGCACGGACCAATCCGTGCTATGCATATTACCATAGCCTCACTCATAAATAATAGACAAGTGGTGTCAGAACCTCACCTGATGACAACCTGATAATGGTATTAACATTTAACATTTAACATTTAACAGCTCTCACATGATCAACTAAAGCTAAATCCATATATAATACAACTTTTCGTGTGCACAAAGCAAAGAAAACTATTAAAAGTAGTTGATATTACTTAGAAAAAAAGAAGAATGTAGTTTATAGTAATTAGCAGAAAGCTAGCTATCAGTATTGAAGCTGATATTGATATATTACCAGCACCTATATGGCTATATTAATATGCTTTATTTGACCAATCATCCAATGATTTTTGTAGCTCATCTGTTTTCACTATGCCAACTACTATGATTAAGTTATTAACAACTACAATGATGGGGTAGCAGGTGGCTGAAAGAACAGGAGCCCCATTTCATAAGAGGATTTTTAGAAATCCAATCATTCGAATGATGTCCGGCGAGATTCGTGCTGCTTTCGACTCAACTCTATCGAAACTCCGTTAAGAATTCAATTATCCATTGCTCGCCGGAGAAATTGTTTCTAATTTTTACCATGTCACCTACTGATAAATAGAACTGTGTGTGCAGCAAATTGCAGAATACATCCATTTCTGATTGGCCAATGAAGAAGTGAATTATTTGATTATTTACGACAGATTGTGCTAAAGCTTTGTTAGCACAATACAATAAAAAGAAACAAAAAAAAATCTTTAAGTAAAGCATAGTTTACATAGAACATGATTAATGGCATGAAACTTGACAAGGCAACTTAATCATACAAATGAAGTTTCATTCTTTAGTCATACACCATGATGTCAAAAACAAGGATTTAAAATAGTACCTTGACAGAATACAACCCACATATAAACAAAGCACTTGCGCTGTTGCACCTTCACCAGAGAAAAAGAATCCCTTCTAAATCCACAAGCTAACATAAACACAAATGTCAACAAACCCAAAAAAATTAAGGAAGAGTAAATAATAAATAGCAACCAAACTATCAATTTGAGAATCCAAGCTGTAATATGATTCTTTTTTCTTTTTTTTGTTACTGCTTCTGGCTATTTTTCCTTTTGAACAGATTACTGATTTTCTTCTTCAATGGTGACTTTTTCTTGCTCATCAAGTTCTCCTTTTTACCCGTGTCATCCAAACCTGACCCGTTGTCAACCTGATCTAAATTACCTTTACCAGATTTCAAATCCACCTTGTCATCATCTGCACCATTTTCCTCGTGTAGAGGCTCACTCTCGGCCATTTTACTCTCTGCCTCTTCTTGCTTTGCATCTCCATTCTCCCCTTCTTGTTCGGCATTACCGTTTGGTTCTTCCTCTTTGCACCTATCAAGAGACCTATCAAGAGACTCTTCTTCGTCCACTTTTGGCTTCTCTATTGCTACATCCAACACGGGATTTACTTCCTCAGGCATTTCTGGGGCTTTCTCTACAGTCACCTCCTTGAGCTTAGAACTCAACTCATCTATCCTCTCTTCAGCCTTTGATTGACGGACCCGTAGCTCATCATTCTCTTGCGTGATACTCTGCAACTCGTTTTCCTTATCCAACAACCTTTCCTTCAATTGCAAGCTCTCATGTTCTTGCCTCTTCCGTTGCCTTGCTTGCCGCATTTACTTGCAACTCTGCTTGATGTAACTTCTCCAGCAGCTGCTCCTTCTCCTCCTTTGCAGCTTGCATCTCCATTTCTGTGCCCTTGAGAGATGCCACAACCTTGTCCACCTCCACCTTCAAGGCCACGATTTCCTCTTCAGACTGTTGTTTAGAGTCTAAAACCTCATTTTCCTTCAACTCACGATTGTTTTGCTCAGCTTTTGCTTCAGTCTCAAGCTTTTCAACAGTTTTACGGAGGCACACTACTTCATAATTCACTTCATCAAGCATAATCTCATAACTCTCCTTTGTGTTTTTCAGGGCTAATTTCAGGTCACCAATTTGGGCCAACGCATGTTCATGGTCACTTTCCTTCTTTAGAAGGTTTTCTTTTGCCTCTCTTGAATCCGCCGGAGGTCTCATGCAGGGCAGAGGGCAAGAATCCTCCATTGCCTTCTTATTATTCTCCTCCTCTAGCTTAATCTTCTCCAGTTCGGCTATCATCCTCTCATTTTCTTCTGTTAAAGACTCAATTTGGGAAATAGCAGCCTTTTTCGTTGGTCAAAGCCTCCAGTTTTGCCTCCTCAGAGTTCTCCAGTTTGTTTCGCAACAACTCAGCAGTCCGTCTCCGTTCAAACACGTCCTGTTGAGTCGCCTCTAAGCGCTTGTTTGACTCGGTCAGTTCAGCCTCGAATCGTGCAACATCAGCCTCCAGTAACTCCATTTTCTCTTTCAGGGTATGAATTTCAGTTTCTCTCTTATACAACAGTGTCTCCTTCTCCTCTAGTTGCTGAATGGCTGAGGCAAGAGATTCTGTCTTGCACTTCTCTGATTCGTGCGCCTCCTCAAGTCGGATCTCCAGTTCCTCTGCTTTTCCCCTCCATTCATCCACCAAACTGGAAGCTTCCAGCTCTGCCCTTTTAGTCTCACTTAGTTCGTTCTTTATCCGTTCTAAAGTCTCCTCAATTTTAACCAGCTCCTTCTCAGACTCTCTTGAACTCTCTAACTCCCCTTGCAATCTTACAATCTCACCTTTCAACTTGGTGATAATCTCCTCTGCTTCATTTGTTTTATTTTCCAGTCTGGAGTTGAGCAGTTCTTTAAGCTGGGCTAACTCACTGGAAAGCTGCTCAGCCTTCTCCATGTTTACGTCGGCCTGCTTGCATAGCTGTTTCAGCACGGCCGAGTTGCAGCATTTTTTCTCCTCAATGGACATCTCTAGCTCGTGTTTCACTCGTTCGAGCTGCTCCTTAGTCTCAACCAAACAGAAATATCAGATGCATGCTGGTTCTTCATCCTCTCCAGTTCACTCTGCCACTCATCTTCTCTTGTCTGAGCAGCATCAATGCTGGATTGCTCCAGTTTCATCGGCACGGAACTTCTCAATTTCTGTGGCCTCCTCAGCACGTCTTCGTGCAACAATGGCATCCTGGAGCTGCCCATTGGTCGCATCAGCAAGGAGTTTCGCCTCCTGTAGGTCATCTAAAATGGAGAGCTTCTCCTTTTCGAGAGCGGCTAGCTGTTCCTTGGCCTTCTTTAATTCTTCACTAGCTGAGTCTAGCTGAGATTGAAGCTCCGATCCCTTCAATGATCTTGGTTGGAGTTGCTTCTACAAAAAACATAAATGAGACAAATTTTTTGCCAAAAGAGTGGATACGAATTTAAAATTTACAAATTTAGTAACTAGACAACTTGTGGTTCTTTCAGGTTATTGCGTCTCCAACAAACTGGTCCATTCATAACACAATACCGATTAGTACCTAGGTACTTGAAAGCAAAAATGACAAATTTAAAATTGACAGAAAACTTCAATGAAATATAAATACATCAGTGTAATTCACGGATTACATTAAAAATATTCTTACATCAGGTGTTGCAGTCTTGGGTCTTCGATCTACAACAGGTTTTGATTCGGTAGGTTTTGGTGAGCGGTCGAGGGAGAGGCTCGGGTTTTGGGTGGGCGAAGGCGAATTGGGACGAACCAAGGATCCGGAACGGTTAACCCTACCGTTTTGGGGTGCTCGTCTCCTGGGAGTTGCTGGCGTCGACGGTTTGTTGCTTGGTGGTGTTTCGAATAATCCAGATCTGTTAAATAATAAAGGTTAGTGCTTAATTTTTAGGTACAATGTGACAAAAATAGGACAGTTAGTGGAATTTCATTAGTTGGGTGGGAAATGGACAAGAAATATTTGCAAAAAAATCCAAATCTACCGGAAAAAAAACAAAATTTCAGCGAAAATTTCATCGAAAACAGAAGGAAAATGAAGAGATGAAATTGCTTTTTGTTCCATACGTAAAAAGATAAATTTGAATGATGAAATTTTCTAGAAGAAAAAAAAAGCTAACAACTAGAAATTAATTAAGCAACAGTGTAGCTAGAATGTTGGAGTGGGAATTCGGAAGAAAAAAGCAATACTTTGTTAAGTTGTAGCTTCATATGCTGATTCTCGGAAGAGACTAAGAATTTAATTCAATTACGGCACAACCAGTAAAAATCTCAAGCTTAATCAAAAAGATCAACTCTAAGTAGCAGTTTCGTAAGATATTAAGCTCTAAAAGATCAACTTAAATGTGTAAACAATTTCAAATTTCCACCGAAAGGACAACGAGGGAATTAAAGCGCAGCAAAAGTACAAATCTAAAACGAAATCACTGAATTTGATCAAAGCTCGCATCTCGTGAGTAGATCTGAGTGAGTTGGGTCCACTTACTTGGTTTTGGAAGACGCCATTGCCGCCATTAGAGAGATAGAGTGAGATGTAGAGGCCAGCAAATGGAAGGGGGGCAAAGAGACAGGAAAAGAGAAAGCTGTAAGTTCTTGAGCGTTGGTAAAGAGGCGGTTGCCTCTCTGGCTCTCTCTCACTCTAACACACACAAAACTGGAGAGAGAATGAGATGAGATGAGACATAAAAGCTGCCATTTACAGAGACTGAGGTGACTGCGCAGTGCGCATTGGCATTGCAATACCACTTTATCTCTTCTCTCCGTTTAGCACATGAAATGGAGACTACATGCACCGAATCACCTGTAAACTGCTTACGTTGCACTTCTCCCTTATCTACAAACTGTAGAGGGTAGAAATTAAAGCGGTCCGAGAAAAAGTAACGGATCGTGCAGGAAAAAAAAAAATCCAGAAATCAGGGGCGTTACAGCAAATAAAGAAAAATATCAGGGGCGTAAAATACATAATACGGTGTAGTACAAGTACAACTAACAACTATACGAATAAAAACAATAAAAAACCAAAGGGAGAATTTCATGTAAACCCCTCAAAAACTTGATTTTCTCCTCTAAAGTTCATAACATCATATTTACTCGAGTAGAGCTAGAGCGTTCTTAAGTTCACTAAGTTCATTTGTGCACTCAATTTTAAAATCTATAGGATTGGCTTCAACAACGAATCCCAACTTTTAAAATCTATCTATCTTACGGGTGATGCATCTACATGCAAAAAATTTAAAGTTTTTAAATTAATTTTGGATAGAGTCAAGTGGTAAGAAAACATAAAAAAAATGAATACATTAAAATTAATTTACATACCTTCTAAAATTGACTGCTTGACTTTATACTAAATTAATTCGAAAGTTTAAATTTTTTGCATGTAGACGCATCACTCGTAAGGTAGATAGTTTCAACAGTTCGGATTCGTCGTTTGAAGCTAATCCAATAGATTTTAGAGTTGAGTCCACAAAAAGACTTGGTGAACTTAAGAGCACCCTAGTTCTACTCTATTTACTCTCCTAAATTTCAAAAACTCGTAAATTTACTCATTTATTGTCTTTTCTATTAAAACTAATTTTAAATTTATAAAAATACCAATTTAACGCTTCATTAAAAATTAAAAAATACGTAACTTGTTTACAAAAATATAAGTCTTCTAAATGATCGATTTTCGATGACAAGTGGTTCATTTATCTATTTCTGACGTATTCATGGTGACATTTAGGTATGCATTTGTGTATACATCATAGTTGGATAAATGAACTATTTTATTTTGAAAATTATGTATTTTGTTCATTTTTTTTAAACATGGTATATATTTTTATTATTTTTTAATAAAGGGTAAAATGAGTATTATATAAATTAAAGTTTTAATAGGAAAAGACAATAATATAGATAAATTTGTAAGTTTTTAACATTTAGAAGGGTAAATATGGTATTATGAAATTTAAAGGAAGAAATATATAATTTTGAAATTTTTGAAAGATATGCATCAATTCTTCCAAAACAAATAAAAAAAACTTGTAACTAATTCGTGTTTTGGCTAGATGTTTAATAGAACTATAGAAGAGTAAGGTTAGTGGATATTACATTTTTAATCTCTTTTAACTTTGCAAAGTTTTTATTTTGTTAATTTCTGAATTGATATGTAACAGACGTAAGCAAGATAAACAAAGCAAGAAAATCAAAACTATAGTAAAGTGTTTTTGTATTTGTATGGATTTTGTAATTGTTTGTATTGATTTCCAAAGGGGTAATACACGCCTATAAATAGGCTTATTGATTTACAAGCTGAGCTGTGCAAAATGTTAAAATAGCTATATGAGCTGTAAATGAAAACAACGGAAACAAAACTGAATTCTGATTATTCTCTGAAGAAGAAGAATCATTCTAAAACCTATTGCCTCAATTTCTTGATAAAATGAAGAGCTCCAGTTATGGTTATTATATAGTAACTTTTCATTCCGTTCCTTTTCCTTCACTCTTGCTCTGCTCTGGTAATGGTAATGCTTCGGTTCATTCATTAAATTATGCATGGATAAATAATCCTTTAAGCTTAATAATATTATTTCTAGAGTAGAACTAGGGTGTTCCTAAGCTCACCAAGTCCTCCGTGAGCTCGACTCTAAAACCTATCGAATTGACTTCAAACGACATTTTCAAACCGTTAGATGTTCAATCTATATTAAAATGTGCTTGGAGACCAAATTTTACATTTTTTGGAATTTTTTTTACTATTTATTAAGATGGTTTGAAAATCGCTGTTTTCCAATGGTGCAGAATTTTAATAAAAACAGCGATTTTCAAACCATCTTAATAAATAGTAAAAAAATTCCAAAAAATGTAAAATTTGGTCTCCAAGCACATTTTAATATAGATTGAACATCTAACGGTTTGAAAATGTCGTTTGAAGTCAATTCGATAGGTTTTAGAGTCGTGCTCACGGAAGGGCTTGGTGAGCTTAGGAACACCCTAGTTCTACTCTTATTTCTAATTTGCACTTGGTGATAACTTTGTAGATTTTATTTACAAGTTATCACCAAGTGCAAATTTATAATCTTTGAACGCATCGAAGAGTCTGCTCTCTCCTTTGTCAACGATATTGAAGGCGATTTAGAAAGGATTATGAAGACGACGGTTTGAGAGTCGTCCGCTCGCTCGGCTCCTCTGCCCCGCCTCTTCCATTTTTTTTCTCCGCCCAGTTCATTTTGCCTCGTTCTATTTGAGCGGATGATTTCAGTTAACGAATTTGTCGTTGCTCGTCACTCTGTCTCACTTCATTCGAGCAGGTGCTTTTGTCCAACGAATCTAGTCACCGTTTGCTGGTCTATCTTGCCCCACTCCAACAGAACTGGTGCTTCCGTCTAACAGATCTAGCCACCGCTCTTCGATTCGTCTCAACTCTTTAGGTTCGACTGAGGGTGCTGTGAATTCGTTCCATCGCTACCGTAGTATTTACTATAGTTATATATGAATAAGGTATATGTTTTTATGGTTGTTGCTGATAACAATGATGCAAAGAGTTGTCTCTTTTCTCCTCTCATTCTTCTTCTTTCTTCCATTGGGATCTATTAGCAATGACTGTTCTGGTCCGGTTCGATTTGATTCAGTGCCTTCTCAACTAAGTGGTGACTGTTCTGGTTCGATTGATTTAGTTCCCGGTCTGATTTGATTTAGTGTCTTTTCGACTGTGTATTTCTTTGAGCGGTATGGTGTAGTCACACTCGTTTTGCTGCTGTGTTTGCATATTAAGAGAAGAGAATAAATATGTCTATTGACTTGCTAATTTTATGCGAATTGAACAATTCACAACTACTGGTTTTACCTTTTTTCATCTCTCTAATTTTTAGTAATGGAAGATTTTACAATTGGTCAGTATATAACTATATATGCTGCTATCTTTGTATAATAAGAACATTTACGCTGGAACGGACTTAGGGCTGCTAATGAGCCAAGCTCGACTCAAACTCGGCTCGGCTCGTCATATAACTAAACAGGCTCAACTCGCGGCTCGGCTCGGTCTTGAAGAAAAAAGCTCGGCTCAAATCAATGAGTTTGAGCTTTCAGCTCGACTCAAACTCGGCTCGTAACTCGCGAGCTCAACTTATATCATAACTCGCGAGCTCAACTCATGCCAAGCATTAAAAAAACAAACATTTACTTAATTACAAGTCATAACCTTAACTAAACTATTCCCGCAAATCACTAAAATTCACTAAAATTCACTAAAATCATATAAAATCAAATTAATTCACTAAAATTAACAAAAATTTAAAAATTCAAATTAATTCACTAAAATTCACTAAAATTCACTAAAATTTAAAAATTCAAATTAATTCACTAAAATTCACTAAAATATCAACAATTCCAGGGGGGAGACTGTACACTATAATATCAACAACAAAAAAGTTTTTTTAAAAATAGCACATTTTATGGTATGTATTTCATTCAAAAATATTCTACTGGTATATTAAGAATTGCAATAGTTGGAGCATGTAAAAGTGGAAGGAAACCCCACTGATTTCATTACAAATCATACCAGTACGGACTGGTACCAAACCACTGGTACCAGCTCTATACAAGTAATGGATTAACCAACAGACCCCTAAAAACTATTCAAATACAATCAAGCAAAGTAACACCTGCAACCAAGTTCTCACACATGCTTTGAACTACTACAAAATACAATAAGCACTAATCAAAAGCAACTGACACTTGTACCCTAACAAAATCTTCAACCTATACCTTTTCTGTCAATCTCTCTTGCCTCACTGCCAGTCTATTCCAAACATTTGGCCACCTGTTATTACCGTAAATAGAATCACAAGGTAAATTTAGTGATAATTTAAGAAATGATACCAAAAAGATGCCATAACTACAATCTGTGCCCCTATAATTGCAAGACTTTTACTTGTACCCCCTGGAATATTAACCTATTTCTTTCAAGACATATTAAATTTAACGATGCTGCCACCGGTAAGGGAGACTGTACACTATAATATCAACAATTGTACTATTTACCAGTAAAATTGAACTGGAACAGTTTATCAGAAATTTTTTTTTGTACTTCCAAACAAATTGTACTATCAAATACCAAAATCAGAAAAAGATGCATAAGCATAGGAAAAGTACAAAGTAAAATTAAAGAAATCGATCACAGGTAACATATCATATCATTGAGTATTTGTACCAGTATTAATGTAAGAAGAAAACACTTACTGGTATTGACAGGGCCAACAGTTGCTTGTTTGTAGAGGCCATAGATGATCAATAAGTTATCGTTTGTACAATTTTTCAAGGTTTTTGCCAATGCAGCATGTTCTTCAAAGTCTTCCTACAAAAGATTCATAGCACAAGTCAGATCAGTGGTGGTTATTCCCAGATTACTTTTTAAATTTGAAGCTTTCAATTATTAAAGATATACAGAAAGAAAAAGGTACCAGCTGCTATGTTTTTTTACAATTTGGCAAAAACTCGTACAAAAGGTACCAGCTTTCAATTATTAAAGGTCCCAGATTACATTAAAATAAATCATCCAAAACTCGTACAAAAGAGCATACCAAAGGATCACCTCCTTTCAACCGGACCACATTTGATCCCACCTCGGCAAAGCTCAGAAGAAGCAACTGATGTATTTCCTCCTATACAAAATGAGAAATTGCTGATAAACCCACACAAAATGAGGAATTGTTAGAATATACCAAATTTAATGACAACTCATTTCTCAACCCTAAAACCACCTTTGAAAAAGCGACAGAGAAAAAGGAACAACAACAACAACACCTGAAATGCAATTTTACCAGTATCAATCAAAACCCACAAAATAGAAACAGCGACCAGAGAGAGAACAGCGAGAGAGAACGCACCTGAGAGAGAGAACAGCGACCGAGCGAGAGGAGGTTAGAGACTCAATGGGCGAGTTGAGAGGAGAGCGACAGAGAGTGGAGACCGAGCGAGCGAGAGGAGAGCGAGGTGAGCGAGGTGAGAGAGCGACAGAGAGAATGGAGACTTGGAGACTTAGAGAGAGAGGGACAGACGGAAGAAGAGACTCTTGGGCCCTTGGCTCATGAGCCAACTCGGACTCGGCTCGGCTCGGCCCTGATTAAGTAATAAAATATGAGCCGAGTCGAGTTCGGGCTTTATTTAGTTTAGAGCCTGACTCAATACAATTTATTGAGCCGCTCGACTCATTGGCTCGTGAGCCGGCTCGACTCATTAGCAGTGTAATTTACTTTGATTTTGATATTTAATGCAATCGGGCTTACAATCAAAAAAAAGAAAAAAGAAACGACCTGTATCGAATAACATTTATGATTGATATTTAATTGAAAAAAAAAACGTACGTAGAGAGTTTTGTCTGGAAAAAGTATATCGTTTTTTACTTCAGTCAAGATTAAATAATTATAGTAATGCTCATAGTTATAAATTAATTATTCGGATTCGGTTTGGCGGAATCAATATTTCGTGATTCAGGAATAATTCGGATATTTTTCGGAAATGATTCGGATTTATTTGGATCGGAGATCTCAGCTCCAAAAGGGAGCAAAAAAAAAACACATTAATGAATAATTCGTAAAATTCGCGAATAATTCGACATTCGGTTCTCTATCACTAGAAAAACGTTTAATTCGCAAATTAAATGCGAATCTTGTGACTATGATAATGCCTACGGTTTTTATTAAAAAAAAATATAGTAGTTATAATCTCTGAAAAGAGATGTTGTGGCATTTTGTGGCACCGAACCATGCATTGTAAAAAAAAATTTATTCCGGACCGAAATGCCATTTCGGTCCGGTCTCTTTTATGGATTTTCTGCAGTGGCTCATATGAAAACTTGTGAAAAAGTGTCACAAAAAATCTAAAAATTGAACCGGACCGAAATGTCATTTCGGTACCAAAAAAAAAAAAAAATTCGGGACCGAAATGGCATTTCGGTTCTTATGATTTTTGTAAAAAAATAAAATAATCATGTTAGTTTTCTAAAAATCAATTTTTTAATTACAGTTTATAAAAAAAATTCAAAATTTTTACCTGAGTAAAATTTGCTTTGTTTTTGAAATGGCAAGTCTTGTAGATATCTCATCTGGGACAAATATCTGCAACGGAGACAACCACATATCCGGCCAACACAATAGCAAGGTATTCTTAGGCTGGGATATAAAAAGAATTAAAGATAATGACGAGTTATCGACAGTCCTACAAACAATTTATATAACTATTTCTAGCATCTCCAATTTATGTGTTTTGTTTATTAATCTTCAACAGGTTCATTTCAGTATTTTTTGTCCCTTGAAAAAAATAAGACATAAATTACTTTTGTAAAACAAGAGCGGTCTTCACAATTGATGGATGATTTATCTTCTAAAAGGGTAAGATTAAGTACCTCATACACACCGGCATTTAGTCATACACTTTGTGCATGTCATAAGTAAGAAAACAAACTATTTATCATCACAACCGACCAGTTAGAAGACTGAATAATTATCTTAGGGTATGTTTGGATTGAGAGTGAGGTTAGTGAGAATAGCGTGCTAACTCAGAATTCGAAATAGCTGCTAACCCAACATTTCAATGGATTAGCGAAATAATGACCAACCCGAGCTAACTCAAGTGTTAAGAATAGCTATTTTTTCATCCAAACATGGAATAGTCACTAACCCGAATTTGGAATAGTCACTAACCCAACTAACTCTGCTATTCCTTGGCACCTAATCGCACAACTACATATTTTTTTTTTTAATAAAGAGTAAAATAGATAATTTATAACTTTAAAATGAGTTTTAATAGAAAATGTAATAAATTAGATAAATTTGTGAGTTTTTAAATTTTACAGGGTACATATAATATTATGAAATTTAGAGAAAAATACTTAAAAAGCATACACGAAATTTCTACTTCTTTTAAATTGGAATGATAAAGGACTTGATACGCTCCTTCTAGGCGAAGTAAGAGACCTTGAGGCGCGTTTCCTATCAATCCAAAGGTTCAGTGCAGCGTGTGTATAAATACAAGGTATTTAGCGGCTGAAAGAAATCCTAACTTTAGGAGAAAAAGAGAGAGAGAGAGATGTGGGTGGAGATAGTGTGCTGTCTGGTGTTCTACAAGCTTTTCCGATGGTACCTCGGCGATGATGTCGACGACTTTGTCGATATCGACAGCTCTCATTCCAACATCTGCTTCACGGTCGCCTCTAGGTTTTAAGTTCCCCTAATTTCTTATTTTTTTGAGAAATTGTAAAATACTGACCTCTTTGTAAGTCGGCGATCTTGATTTTGTTTGGTTTTTGGTCAATTTGCCATCAAATGACAAAATAATGGGAGTTCTTTCGTCTCTTCAACCCCTTCCGATTATTGGATGTTGTTTTGGGTATTTGATAAAATAATTGGAGTTCTATTTCCCTAATTGGTTTTCTCTAGTTCAAGTGATTTTAAAAATACTTCTATGGAGAGATACCACATATGCTCTACAGTCTGTAACTACATTGATCATAATTGTTCTCATAAATAAAGCTGTATCCCTGTACTGGTACACAAGTCTCTGAGATTGTGACTAAAGGACATCTGCCTACTAATCTGTAAAGGGTACTACTAATTAATTAAGTCTTCATTGGGAAATCTCATCCTAACTCATACTACAAATCATTTTGTCAATCTGTACAGATTGGAAAAGCTGTATGGAGGAAAATGCTTCGTCGGACTCCGCATACCTGACCCAGATTCTGGAACCCGTCAGCACATAGACATTGTGCTCATAACTAAAAAGTTTGCCTTTTATACCCTCTTTTTATTATTCTAACTTATTTTCTCCTTTGCTTAGATCAGCCAAGGTTTGTAATTTAGGTCGGTCTTTAATCAAATCTGACTGGTATGGCTCCAAAACCTGTGATTGGAATTACTTGTTCAATAACAGGGGCGGATTCAGGATTTTCGCCACGGAGGGCAAAAAAATATCGAATCGGGTTTAAATATCTAATCGGATTAGGGTTTAAATTCATTAACCAATTATATACTTGATAAAAAATAATGCTTTAACTTATACTTTCCAATGATTTGACTTGTAATTTCTGATGCTCTGACTTATAATTATAATTACAATCAAAATTTAACAAATTTATTTCAATTTTAACCCGAATTACAAATCAAACGTCCAGAGGGGGGCAAAAAAAATTTTAGAGGGGGCAAAGTCGGTCGGGACCAATAAATCTCCACTAAAACTCAAAATCTAGGGGGGGCTGTCCCCCCTAGAACCACCAGGGTCCGCCCCTGTTCAATAAGTTATTGATAATTGGATCTCCTTCTTATATATTGTACGAGGAGGGGTTAAATGCCTCCATTCTTTCTGCCTTGGTTATGCCTCCACTTTTTCGACATCTGTAGCAAAATTGTCAAAACTCAAATAACCAAATAAATTCACTATATGTGGGTACAAAAGTGACATAGATCATATCTAACGGTTTTATTGATAAATTGAGTAATCAAAATTAAAAATGGAGGCGCAGTGGAGGCATGAAAATGGGTTAGGATCCCCTAAAGTAACTCAAAATTTGAGTTTAGATCCATACCATCCGATCAGATTCCGGGCCAATCCGGCCCAAGATGGAATGCACAGGGCCACTTTAATATTCGTGCCAAAGCAGATCGGACTATCCGGATCTAAACTCAAATTTTGAGTTACTTTAGGAGATCTGAATTCGAAGGGCATTTGAGCCCCCATATATTGTATCGATATTATGAGTGGTCCATACTGATGGTGCTGAAAGGTACTAGCTTGGTGTAATTTGACTTCATACCCATTTCGTTGGGACTTTTCCAAATTTTGACCAAGTTTTTAGTGTATTTGCCAAGACAACTTACCTTTCTTCATCCTATTCTACACATGTTGATGCCATTCTCAAATAAAACACAGCTACTTGTTTAGTGGAATGGAAAATGGTTTGACAGTTGAGACTTTCACCCATCCTGTTATTCAACCCTATACATCTTTTTCTTAAATGGTGAACACATTAGGTCATGTATTACCATAAATCAATTTAAGATGAAAATATCATATTTAGTTTTAAGTTAGGAATTACTTGGTCAACTATTTTTTACTGACAAAATGTTCACTTTCTTTTGCTAGGCAATTTCAGAAAATTAATATTAAAAAAAAATAGAGGGCATTTGGTCCTTTTTAGTGGACTTAGCCCTTCCTTTCAACTTGATTTTTATGAATGACCGGAAATTGTACATCACATTGCAAATATAACTTCTGTTACTATACAGTTTCATGTTGGATGTAATTTGTCAACCTCAAAAAAAAGAAGAGAGAGAAGATAAAAAAGGTCTTATGTTCCTTCATAAATCTCTCTTGTTGGATTTAAACCATTGTCAGGGAAATATTGGTGGTGGCTGTGAGAAACTTCTCAGGATATGTCCAAGTAGACAAGGAAGGGAACTGGACTTGTATAAGTGACAAACACAAGACCGAAACACATCCTGATCCTGTGAATATTTGTTTCTGTTCTCTAAATATTTACTTTATTCACTTTGGCTTGAATTGTCGCTCTTATATTATTGCTAATTATTGCAGGTACTGGAGGTCAGTGGTCAAATTACAACCCTCCAATCATATTTGGAACAAAGAGGAGCCTCTCTACCAAAAGGGCTTATCATTGGTCGAGTTATTCTTCCCAATCCCTATTGCATGTATGTTATCAGAAATTACTTATAGTAATATTATGCAATTAGTTATAGTGGTGTTAAGCTTACTATGTATTAACAGTAACCCAAAAAAAATGAAAATAAGAAGCCAAAATTGTGTGTGTTTACAGTAATGGGCCAATACAACCTCTATTTTGTCAGTTTAGAGTTTCAGCAAATAACACTTGAATGGTGTAAACCTAATTGCAAACAGTAACATGTTGGGTTTTTGTTTGATTTATTCCAAAAAAAGAAGAACACTTTTCTGTTGTTCTTTTTATTTGGTTCGATATGAAGAAAGAAAACAAAAATCAATGATGAACTTGTAATCTCCACTCAGTTTGAACATCATTTTGGATGTGGGCCATTACCATTAAACAGTCTTAAAGATATGTAGACCTTGGAATACTACGTATATCAGGTGCTTATGCCAAGAAGTCTCGTAAATTGTACACTTAATTAATTATTGTCAATACTCGTAGAGCGTCTCCATCACTTGGGCAACAAACAGAGGTTTTGGCACATGACAAATGGAGAGATCTTAAGCCTGATTCAGGGGCTGGAAATTTTAACTGGGTTAAAAGTGCATTTTCTGGTGGAAAAGGAGAAAATCAAGATGCATTACATCAAAATATTAAATTTATTCTCAGCTCCTCTCCGATGTGGGACAGGTAAAGATTTCTCAGATACTTAACCATTACGTTGGAATTTTAAGGGAGAATTTGAATATTCAGTATGGAAAAACGGCAAATTTGCCCCATATCCATTACTTCCCCATTTTCTTCTAAGGGTTCCAACATAACATGCCTTGATGTTTCTTTTTATTGTAAAATTTCTTTTGAGGTTACTGATTTTGCCTCATGACAGTAATCGTTTAATAAACTGTGATTTATTTTCTTTATCTTTTGATGACCTCGACAACTTTTTTCTTTGTCTCTCTCTGTTTATTTTTTTTATTTTTTTATTTTTTTTGCTGACTAAAGAAAACCAACTTGTGGAATGGATAGTGTGGTTAGCCCACAATAAATGTTTTGATTTTTGAACATAGTAATAAGGTGGCCTAATTGTTACAAATTGAAAGTAAGTTGCTACAGAGGGACAAATTGATTTCGGTTACCAACCAATGAAATAGAGTGAAGGTTTTGACCACCCTGAAATTACCCTTGTTTTAACACAAGAGAGAACAACTGGATCCCATGTTTCTTGGGATCGCATTTAATAGAGTAGAACTAGGATGTTCTTTAGCTCACCAATTCTTTGGCGAGCTTAACTCCAAAACATATTGGAATGACTTCAAATGACGAATCAGAACCGTTGAAACCGATCTACATCATGAGTGATGTGTTTACATGTCAAATTTATAAATTTTTGAACTAAGTTAATGCGTTCATGTTTCATCGTTTTTGGACTGCTTGACTTTATACTAAATTAAATCGAAAATTTGAAATTGACATGTAAACACATCATTCGTGAAGTAGATCGATTTTAACGGTTTGATTCGTCATTTGAAGTCAAGCTGATAGGTTTTGGAATTAAACTCATCAAAGAGCTTGGTGACCTTTAGAACACCCTAGTTCTACTCTATTTAATATATAATTTGCAAGGCTATACATTATATTTTGACACATAATATGTTATGATAGCATTTTGTCTGGTAATAATGATCCAGTTAAAATTTTAGATAGTTTGTGTTTGCTGTTTCTGCTGTAATTACAAGAATGACACCGCTGATAACAGCCTTTTGCTGTAATTACCAAGTCTTCAAATGACTTATCGTACTTCATTAATCCTCATAAAAAATATTACGAGTTACCTGACCACTATTGGTAAAAATTATACACATTTAGTCGGTCAATAAAATAAAATCATCTAAAAAGTACTTCCCTCTACCCGATCTGACTACTCAACTAATAATATGCCTTCGTCATGTTATATAAATGAAAGACTTTCATTAAATTGTCTTTTCTTATGATTTTGTAGGTTGGAACTAAAAGGGGACAGGAGTATGCTTGGTGAATTTATAGAATTTAAGGGGCATCAAGGTGACATGGCAGCCTTGAAATCTATCAAGAGATCAAAAGTCAGCCGTATCATTGTCCAAAAGGCATCTCTTTTTGGTTTAGGTGCTTATTTCCCTTCATTAATTACAGTTCTATTACAAATTTATTGTTACCGGTAACCGCTCTTCAGCTGTTCAAATCAAACTTTTCAATCAAATTTAGGCCCCAATTGGACCTCCAACATCGAGAAATCAATCAAACTCACGTTGTTCAGCCTATAGTTTGCAATACTCCTTCATTTAACAATTTTTTTTATTTTAAAAAGCAACTCCAAACGGGGTACTGGCATTCCTGACTTTTCGAAAGCAATTGTACATAATGTCGCTAGTATAGCAGGACTACTTTTAAGACAAAACAAAATACGAATAGCAACAAATAAAGCCTCTTGAAAAACATAAATCCCCTAACCCTCACAAAAATAGCCCTAAACAATTATTATCTACTGATTACAAACATCTCATCCAGCACAGTTCTAATGCAACACTAAAATGCCCTCAATTATCAAATATTTCTTAATTACTGTTATTTTGGCAAGTACAAACTTAATGCTCAATTATTCAACTATACTACAACTATACAATACAAGCAAAGAATGAATCACAAACTGAGTAAGAAGAAAAAAAACATCTTCAGTTTTTATTTTGCCAATTTCAGTGACCTGTATTTTTATTTTGTTGAGAAACCTGTTTTATTGCTAACCATGGAAGCTAAGTGCTATTGTTTCCTCTCAGAAATAAAAAAGTAAACAATGCCTTTTGTGCAATGAAAATTTTTCAGGGAGGTCTAGGACTCAAATTCTGTACTCACTTCGAGACTATAGATCAGATGGTTCTTCCTCTTCTGAATTCAAGGAAATTGCAGTAAAACCAGATACGGTGATTGTGTTTGAGCCTCTCAACTCCAAGAAACCTCGCAAGTTCAAGCTTTCTAGTGTCGAATCCCTCTCTCTTAGCTCTTGAGTCTTTAATACTAATTACATCAGTGATGTTGTATTATTAAAGATCTTATATCAATGTTTGTGTGTTTACACATCCACACATACCCGTCGGGCCGTTGCCTAATGCTTGGTAGGTTGTATTACTGTCACATAGTGTTTGTAATTATATAGTATAAAAAGCGACCTTGTACTGATAAGTGATAAGAAAGAATGTCAATGTCAAATAGCTAATCGAAATAATTTGACCTGATATCTTAATTTGTTGGGTAATGCAAAACCGAAATCCAAGTCAACTGCCATCTTTGTACTTTGTTTCGAAGGAATTTTGGGTATAATTTATATTTGTTTCATTTATTAGTCTAAAAGCTTTCTTGAAAGCTTCTTTTTCCTGCAGCCTTCTAATGGACTTTTCTGAAGGTATATAATTCTGTGTTTACTTGCGTGAATACACAGACAGATTACTTGTGTAGTTTTCAATAAGTTGGCGTGACACATTTGAATTAAGACAACCAAAAGAACACCTCAGAAATTGGATTGGCAACATCTCAATACTTTGCTGATCAACTGACGTGTCCAGTTATGATCCCAATTGATTATTGTAGCAATTTTTTTTTACTTTCTATTACAATTTCAGATTTCATATCATTACTATTTGATGTAACCTAGATTACCTTCTAGCCTGATTGTTATAGTTCAGTTGTATAAAAAACACATGTAGATTTTATTTCTCCCTTGTTTTTAATGAAGATAATAAAGATTTCCTTGCTAGATATTGCAGTGCAAAATCAATTTATAAGCTTTGAAACACAAGATGATTGTTAGAGTTGCAAAAAAATGGTAATTAATGAATAATAGTCATTTACAACTATACATCAATGATTCGAACATTTTTACTGAATAACAACTCAATAGATACATGAGGCAAATTGGCCATGCACAATATAATACAAATCAGTCTCCTAATTTGAAAAAACACTGCCATTTATGAACAAATTTCAAGAAAAAAAAGAAGAAAAATAAACTAATTCCTTTTACTCGTACATTTCCAAATGTGTTCCTTGAGCAAACTCCGCCATTATTCTGTTCAATTTTTTGTTCTGTATCCTCTGCTGTTTCGCCATCAACTCATCGCTGTAATATAAAAGGCGTACAAAGAGATATTAGTTTAACAATACTTAGTGTTTTATTTGGTTTAATAAAACATAAACATCTCTTTTTGGGGAAGATTAATCAAACTTAAAATGTAGCCATGTATATTGCAAGTCCATCCAGACTAATTAGCAATTACACCCTTTAATACAAGAAAATAGCATGATAGTTAAAACTTAAAACTACATTATACCTTGCGGGAGGGCAAGGGGCCGAAGGTGCTAGCAACTGTGCTAGTTTGACGGCATCCTCTGGTCGGCAGACTGTACGGTTGAAGCAGAGGTACCGACCAAAGGCACAGGGAGTCTCATATACGGCTATATGTGTATCTGCCAGGAAATCTACGTCGACTGTCACAAGAACACCATCTTCATACATTTCTGGTGTACCCTTCAGGTATGGGCTGGAGGCTGACAGGCCAGGCCCAGTTACCAGCCCGGCATTGACCGAAACCATGTCGATGTCCCGATCCATGGCCAATGCCCATGCGGTCCTTTCCGAGAGAGTCTTTGCAAGAGCGTGCCATAGCTGGATGACATAAAACATAAATGAAAAATGTTAGAAAGCTCAAACTAGTTACCAGTTGAAAAGGTTACTGAAAACTGCAATTATTGATGGCAGCTAATTAAATTTCTTTAATTATGATAGCTGATATGCATCCATAAAAATTAGTATGAAGTTGTGGTTGATGGCAACAGCTGATCAATATAATGCATGTGGGTTTGCTGTTTGTTTGGTCTAGTTATATGACTACTTGTCCCTCTGTCTGTACTCTGTAAAACTCAGGATGCCAGCACCTTTAATCAATGCAAAGGCAGACAGTAGCATTTTGTCACATCAATCATTTTCCTTAATCTTTGTAGAGTATTTGATCCATAAGACATGTACCAATGTACCATGCCTAAATTTAAGACATGTTTTTCTTTTCACGGTTTCATGCTATTTATACAGGTCAACTTTTTTAACTTGTCAAATAAAAATAGTGTAAAATATAATATTGGTTTAATTTAATAAGCAAGAAAAGAATTTTGAATCGCTGAGGTATAGTGCAAGAAGCCAAGAAACGAGGGTGCAACATGCAATAAAAAACATTTGATTTGAATCTAGTCAAACATTTAGTCTGAAAATTCAATTATTTTTTAATTATAATTAAGCATGTGAGGCATGCGATAAATTGGTCTTGAATAGTCCCTATATCTAATTAAATATATATTTTATTAATTTATTTAGTACCGACAGCTAAGCTCAACTTTTGTGGTTAAGAAATTCTGTTAGAATAACAGAGGAAAATATATTTTGAGATTGGAGAATCTTATTTTCTATACGTGTTAACTTGATTTTCTTTATTATATTTTCTTTTTAAATTTGCTCGCAGCTGTTTCTAACTATAGACTTAATTTCATGAATAGAATCAAAAGGGACCATTTGATTTTGGCTATCTGGCAACCACTTGGTTACAACTACAATAATAATAAATCTGGGAAGCACTTTTTACTTGGTGCATTAAAAGCTAGTGTTAGAAGGGAAAGCTCTGATAGCGCTTATTAACTGACCAGTTTATTATGAAATAGACTTTTTTATTGGGTGTAGTTTTCTGTGGCACCCATGATGTAGCCACTCCTGATGTTTACTATAACATATATATTTAGCAAATCTAAATGGGATGTACTCATTCATGTCTAGTTTTTATATAATTACATAAAATCCTAAATGGATTAATTAGTTAAAAAAGATGTTTCTATGGTTTTACCAATTGCTACATAAAAGTTTCATAGAAGATATATATATATGATGTATACGTATTAGAAAGGTAATCTAACTACCTCTTCCCAAAGGAATGTGAGAAGTAGGTAATCTAAATCGTCTAATTAATAACATGAGCATATTTAACTGAGAAATTACTTATATTATTTTATAAATTCTGCTAATTTTTTGCTTATTACTCCAGGGACAAGCAACAAGGGTACCTCTTCTAGTAACTTTTGCACAACAATTTGAAACAACTTTCTTTGATTGAAAACTAGTAGTTTCAAATTTCTCTTATTTGAAGTTGCGTGTAATTTGAGAAGTTGAAGAAATTTTGATCTTTGTATCTGATGGCTAGAACAAAGTAGCATATAATTATGAATACTTTTTTTGCTAACTTTTTAGTTTGTGAATTCAAAAAAACAAAACAAAAGTGGTGGGTCTACTACAATAGTTTGTCAAATTTATCCTATCCAAAACAGTTCACCCACCAAATCATATTGTAATGCTATCTTTCTTTCTTTTTTTTATGAAAAATGACAAAATATAGTTCCAAACTAAAAAAATGCAATGAATATCTCACTTGCATAACCTCTCTTCTCACAAAAATGCACATGCTAACTAAATTTGACACCATGCATACATCTCTAAATTATCAAACAAACTCGAGTTCAAATATTTAACACAACTTATGAAATGATCATATTTACCTTGTACTTTCGACAGAAATTGGGTTCGCTCCAATCCCTCTCATCAAAAACCGGCGACGACTTCCTGTTTTCTTTCCAGACAACGGCTGTAACCGATGACGTGAAAACAATCCGTTCCATGGTATCTGTCTGTGCGCATGCCTCGATCACATTTTGCGCAGCTCTCACCTCTACCTCTACCATCACATCCTGTAAATATTTTGAAAATTTTATTTCACTCATTTTGATATAGCAAATAGTTGTCAGTTTAAAACAATTCCCAATTTTGCTACATGTGTTCAATAGAAGGGCACTTTTAGTTGTATTTACTGCTTATTCAAAAAATTTACTGTTTGCTGACTTGTGGCCATGTGCAACCTTAAATGCTTGGAATATTAGCAAATTTGAAAGAGAAATAACCAGCTGTGCCATTAAATATGCCCAACTCATGAAAAGTACTTCTTTTCACAATTTCAGCAACATCTAGAATATTCTCGGTACCGAAACAGTAATAACTAGCCTTCTTCAAAATTGTAGAAGGGATATATAAAACAAGAATCTGTTCATTGGTACCACTTTGAAATGGAAAGTTGATTGGTTAATTCAATGAAATGTTTACTCACAATTTAGAAAGTTATATCAATATTTTGTTGGTTAATAATTTGGTGGAAATATGATTACTCTACAACAAATGGTAAATTTACTTACATCATATGTAGATTGGTCCTGAGATGCCTCAAACATGTAGAAGAGACCATAGCAACCTTTCATGGCATCAACTATACTCTGATAATCGAACGGCTCAGATCGAAACAACTTCAACCGCGTGTTCTCACCCGATATTTTCTTCAATCCATTCAAATCACCTAAAAGATATCCATTGACAAATCAATTAGCGCTTCTCACACACCATATTGGTAATTAAATTGGTACCAGGATTCAAACATAATAATTTTGGGATATATAGTGAAAAGAGAAAGGAAGCACAAGTTACTCTGTTTAGAGGAGGCGGCATGAACGGTGTATCCATGGTTTAGGAGTCTCTCGATGAGAGTTTGACCGAGTGATCCTGATGCATCCATGACACATACTGGTTTTGGGTTCTCATATACCGGCGGCGGCGCTTGCGGCATGGTGGTTGATGTTGTTTACTTGTGTGGGTGTGTGTCTGAGAGAGAGAGAGAGAGAGGAAGAGAAGAGATAAAACAGAGAGAGAGGTTAGAAGAATTTTTGGAGAGGTGGGGGTAGGAGAGAGGAGTATTTAAAGGGGGGAGGGAAAGAAAGGCATTCAAAGGGCGTGTGGGTAGAAGGAGAAAGGGAAGATGAGAAGATAGGTGGTTGGTAGCTGCGTGCTGCTAACTTGGAGATAAATATTAACATAAACATAAATTAATTATGTAGTTATCTGTGAAGAGACAATAGAAATCTTTATTTTAGTACTGGTTTTAATTCATTTTTTAGCTCAATGTTTATTGAGTATTTCATGTTTTTTTACTTTATTTTATTGTATTGTAATTGAGGAGGGATCCAATTATATCATAAAGTGACATATTTTGACACTATATGTTTATAGGTCAATTTTGCTATTTTAAAATCTAAACAGTCGATTCGAACCATTCAACATGATCTCTGTATTAAAATGTGCTTGGAGACCAAATTTTTCATTTTTTTTGAAATTGTTTACTATTTATTTAGAATTTTTGAAAATCGTTGTTTTTCAATAGTTCAGAATTGTCTGGAAACAATAATTTTGTACACATCTTAATAAATACTAAAAAATTCCAAAAAAAATATAAAATTTGGTCTCCAAACACATTTTAATATGAAGATCATGTTGAACGGTTCGGATCGACTATTTAGATTTTAAAATTGCAAAAATGACTTATAAATATATAGTATTATGTCACCATAAAATAGTGTAATTAGATCCCTCCTCATTGTAATTTTGGTTTATTAATAAAATATAAGATTATAAGATACCTTTTATTTTATTGTTAAATAAGTTGGTTAAGTACAATGAGAGATGTAATTTTTATTTTAGTTTTTTTTGCTCAATACTAATTGAGTAATTTTATACTTTTTTACTCTTATAATTATATGGTACTTCTAGTTCATAAAAAAAATATAAATTGAGGGAAAAATTATTTCGGTACCACACGGGATTGAATAACTTCTAACAGAGTCAAAATTATTTCAGTGTCTATTTAGATTATAGGAGTTCGCTTTGATATTCATGTTAAGTTAAAACGAATGATGCAAATCTCATTTTACACGGTAAGGTACCGCACTGGATCTGAACCCGCTTAACTATCTTATTTTATTTATTTTAAATAAAAAGAAACTACAGAGGTAAGAAGAGTATATGCTAGACAGAATTGGGTTAGCTGGTCTAGTCTAAGAACCATCGTTGATTTATAATTTTTATTAATTAATAAATTACTAATTTAAAACCTTAATTTGTATTAAGTTTTCTCATCATATACTGTTTTGATTGGAGGTTTAGTTTTAAAATACTAAAAAAAAATTTATAGTCGTGGAAAAATTAATGTAATGTGAAGTTCTAATACGTCATGATTAATTGAAAATTACATGATTTGTCAAGTAACCTAATATTGTTTTTTTTTCTTCTTGAAATTAGGCACCAATATAGAATATGATTATATTACTTTCAATGCATGTTTAAATGAAGCATTTTTATAATTGTCCTTCTATGATTTACTTCAAAAATTGAGCTTTTATGTTGGTACCTCTAATTTGTTTGGCTTAGTTTGAATTTCCATTCAAGCTAGGAAAAATTCAAAGAAAAATATTGATGATGCTTCATTTGACTTTCAAAAAGTTAAACTTTCATTTCCAAACTTTCAAAAAGTTAAAATTTCAAAGAAAAATTTCATTTCCATAATTTTCAAAAAGTGTGAACTTATAGTTCAAGGAAGAATAATATTTAACTTTCATCAACTTAGAGAGCTGGATTGATCTACAAACAGACCCAAAAATGTATGCATATAAAGGAAGAATTTCATCTATGCCCTCAAAAACCTTGAAATTAGGTAGTTCCCTTCTAAAATTCATAATATCAACCTTCTAAATTTTAAAAACTAACAAATCCAATTTATTGCTTTTTTTATTAAAACTCATTTGAAATTTATAAAGTACTCATTTTACCTTTATTATAAAAATAAAAAAAAATTATGTACCTTGTGTAAAATGCCTAGTTAGCCAGTTTGTGTAGGCTAATGATTTAACTCTACTTTGACGCGCACACATGACATTTAGATATACGCTTGTGTGCGCGCCACAATGAAAAATGAATAATTTTTCCTCACAGACAAGTTAATTACAAGACCAAAAACTATTTTCTACCTTTTTTAAAGGGTAAAATGGGAACTTTATAAATTTAAAATGAGATTAATAAAAAAGGTAATAAATTAGGTATTTAAGAATGAAAAATACATAAATTTCAAATTTTGAGGGATATACATGAATTTTTCTCATTATAAATATGACAAATTTTGCTGCTATTGACAAAAAAATAAAGGTATACTCTTTGAATACGTTGTATTAAAATATAATAGAAGTTTTGGGGGTGCAATATGCAAAATACCTTGACAATAAATGTGGAGGGTAGGTTGGTTAGGAAAAGAGAAGTAACTAGTATCTCTTCTGGGATATACAGCTAACTACCACCGGCTAACATAAAAACTTGAAGAGATTTTAGAGAGAGAGAGAGAGGAAGATGTCAACGAGAGATTTTAGAGAGAGAGGGTAGCGTAGTTTGACCAAAAAAGAGAGGAGCAGCCAAAGAAAAGAGAGAAAAAGAGAAATAAATTAATTAACACAAATAAACAATAAAGAGAAAATGTTTTCCGGACCAACATTAAATGCTAAACTGGTACCAACATGTGATCCATATTTTTTGTTGAAATGATTTATTCTATATTGGAAATGAATTTGTTTTAGTTTGCCTTTTATGGAATCATGATGAATATCCTTTTATTTATTCAGTTGTATAAATGCAATTGAGAAAGAAAGAACCGGAGGTCCCAATAATTGGACTTGAGCATTAAATTTTCATCAATCATGAAGCTCTTTTTTATATCTACCTCTCCTATAATTTTCCAATAGATTTCTGAATTCTGTTGTGTGGTCAATTTTTTTAAGCATCACAAGGTTTTTTGTAGGGTGTCATTTTTGTAAAATTTGTTATATATATCAATAATTTAAATGTCTTTTTAAATATAATTGCGGCGCTCACTCATAGCAGTTGTGGCACTATGTGATAGAATATAGATAGTATATGCAATTGTATATTATATTATGAAAAACATTTTAAAAGTTACAAAGTAAATAGAATTCTTATAGATTTACCAACATAAAAAAATACAACATGATAATAGTATTTTTTTTTCAGAATTCTAAATAGCGATGTTGTAGCGCTTTCGGACCATAAAAACTAGGATGCTATCGGCGCTATAGCAGCGCAATAGTGACACAACGCTGTTTTTTTAGTTAGTTCCACTATGACACGATAAATCTTTAATAATTTTAATTTATTAAATAGTAGATTTTTTTATTTTTTTAAAGTTAGAGTATAACATTTTACATGTGATCCTTTACCCATAAATATGCAACCGGACCTATTAAAAAAAACTAATAATATCTCTCATTCAAGCATACTTTTATTTTGACACAAAATTTATTTTGAATTTTATATATTCTATAAAAGCATAGGAGAGGGTAAATTAAAGCCCTTCAACTCATTTTGAGTATGGATTTTAGATTTCCACAATATGTGACATCATTTTCAAATTTGATATTAACTAAGAATGTTAATATTTTAAAATACTAATGTTCTACTTCTGCCTATATAGTAGTATTTAGTTTGAGAGCACATGAGTACTATTGGTTAAAGGAGCTTTTAGCAGTTTGATAAAATATTTTATCTTTGATCATAACATTTATATTAATTCACTCAATTTTTCTTTAATCTAATCTTAATTTGAAAGTCAAATAATTTGTTGTTAATATAACATATATCATATTTTGTTTGTGGATCCTAAGGAAGGAATGCTGATTTTAAGTCCAAGAAAAAAAAAAAATAGAAATATCTTCTATTTTTATTAGAGCATCTTCATTTTTTTGCAATTACATGCATCAATAATTCTAGTAATTATTTTTCAGCCACTTTCAAACCATCTTCTTATGGGTAATGCATTCTATAATATTCAATTTGTGAACATATATTGAATATGTTAAGGTTATTTGACATACTTTCGATTTAATATTTTGTATCCTTGAAATTGACACTTGATAGCAATTATGCATGATAGAGTAGCATTTTTAGAAAAATATTAATATTAAATTTTGCTAAATTAGTAACTGCTTCACATCTCTGCAACTGAAATTGTAATTTGACAAGTAGATTTGACGTTAAATTTTTTAAAGTATTACATAGAATACATCATGTCTTCCATACCTCTTATACTCATTTATATATTTCCGTTTTTAAAGTCCAAACTGTCGATCCGAACAGTTCAATATGATATCCGTACAAATATACTTGAGGATGAAATTTCATAATTTTTGAAAAAATTTTACTATTTTTTTAAATAGGCAGAAAATCACTGTTTTTGAACGGTCCAGATACAGTGATTTTGTACCTATCTTAAAAAATAGTAAAAAGTTGCAAAAATTATAAAATTTCATCCTCAAGCATATTTTAGTATGGATATCATATTGAGCGGTTCGGATCGACAGTTTGGACTTTAAAAACGGAAATATATAATATGAGGTATGGAAGACATGATGTATTGTATGTAATACTTTAAAAAATTTAGAACATCAAATCTACTTGTCAAATTACAATTTCAGTTGCAGAGATGTGAAGCAGTTACTAATTTAGCAAAATTTTAATATTAATATTTTTCTAAAAATGCTACTCTATCATGCATAATTGCTATCAAGTGTCAATTTCAAGGATACAAAATATTAAATCGAAAGTATGTCAAAATAACCTTAACATATTCAATATATGTCTCACAAATTGAATATTATAGAATGCATTACCCATAAGAAGATGGTTTGAAAGTGGCTGAAAAATAATTACTAGAATTATTGATGCATGTAATTGTAAAAATGAAGATGCTCTAATAAAAATAGAAGATATTTCTATTTTTTTTTATCTTGGACTTAAAATCAGCATTCCTTCCTTAGGATCCACAAACAAAAATATGATATATGTTATATTAACAACAAATTATTTGACTTTCAAATTAAGATTAGATTAAAGAAAAATTGAGTGAATTAATATAAATGTTATGATCAAAGAAAATATTTTATCAAACTGCTAAAAGCTCCTTTAACCAATAGTACTCATGTGCTCTCAAACTAAAATACTACTATATAGGTAGAAATAGAACATTAGTATTTTAAAATATTAACATTCTTAGTTAATATCAAATTTGAAAATGATGTCACATATTGGAAATCTAAAATTTATACTCAAAATGAGTGGAAGGCCGGCTTTAATTTACTCTCATCCTGCTTTTATAAAATATAAAATTCAAAATAAATTTGTTGTCAAAATAAAAGTATGCTTGAATGAGATATATTTATTAGTTTTTTTAATTGTGTCCGGTTGCATGTGTTTATGTGGTAAAGGATCACATGTACAACGTTTCTCTTAACTTTAAAAAAAAAAATCTACTATTTAATAAATTTAAAATTATATAGCATTTATCGTGTCATAACGGGACTGACTAAAAAAACAGCGCTGTGTCACTATTATGCTGCTATAGCGCCGATAACGTCCTAGTTTTTATGGTCCAAAAACGTTATATCATCGCTATTTTAAACCTTGAAAATAATACTATTATCATGTTGTATTTTTTTTATGTTTGGTTAAATCTATGTAAAGAATTCTATTTACTTTGTAACTTTTAAAATGTTTTTCATAATATAATATACAATTGCATATACTATCTATATTCTATCACATATGTGCCCGTATACCGCTTATGCAGTGAGCCGCCGCAATTATATTAAAAAAGACATATTAAATTATTGATATATATAACAAAATTTTACAAAAATGACACCCTACAAAAAACCTTGTGATGCTTAAAAAAAATTGACCACACAACAGAATTCAGAAATCTATTGGAAAATTATTAGGAGAGGTAGATATAAAAAAGAGCTTCATGATTGATGAAAAATTTAATGCTCAAGTCCAATTATTGGGACCTCCGGTTCTTTCTTTCTCAATTGCATTTATACAACTGAATAAAAGGATCGATATTCATCATGATTCCATAAAAGGCAAACTAAAATCAAATTCATTTCCAATATAAGAATAAATCATTTCAAAAAAAATATGGATCACATGTTGGTACCAGTTTAGCATTTAATGTTGGTCCGGAAAACATTTTCTCTTTATTGTTTATTTGTGTTAATTAATTTATTTCTCTTTTTCTTTTTCTCTGGGCTTTCTTTGGTCAAACTACGCTACCTCTCTCTAAAATCTCTCGTTGACATCTTCCTCTCTCTCTCTCTCTCTAAAATCTCTTCAAGTTTTTATGTTAGCCGGTGGTAGTTAGCTGTATATCCCAGAAGAGATACTAGTTACTTCTCTTTTCCTAACCAACCTACCCTCCACATTTATTGTCAAGGTATTTTGCATATTGCACCCCCAAAACTTCTATTATATTTTAATACAACGTATTCAAAGAGTATACCTTATTTTTTTTGTCAATAGCAGCAAAATTTGTCATATTTATAATGAGAAAATTCATGTATATCCCTCAAAATTTGAAATTTATGTATTTTTCATTCTTAATTACCTAATTTATTACCTTTTTTATTAAATCTCATTTTAAATTTATAAAGTTCCCATTTTACCCTTTAAAAAAGGTAGAAAATAGTTAGTTTGGTCTTGTAATTAACTTGTCTGTGAGGAAAAATTATTCATTTTTCATTGTGCGCGCACACAAGCGTATATCTAAATGTCACTGTGTGCGCGTCAAAAGTAGAGTTAAATCATTAGCCTACACAAACTGGCTAACTAGGCATTTTACACAAGGTACATAATTTTTTTTATTTTTTAATAAAAGGTAAAATGAGTACTTTATAAAAATTTCAAATGAGTTTTAATAAAAAAAAAAGCAATAAATTGGGTTTGTTAGTTTTTAAAATTTAGAAAGTTGATATTATGAATTTTAGAAGGGAACTACCTAATTTCAAGGTTTTTGAGGGTTATACATGAAATTCTCCTTTATAATATGCATACATTTTTTGGGTCTGTTTGTAGATCAATCCAGCTCTCTAAGTTGATGAAAGTTAAATATTATTCTTTCCTTGAACTATCAAGTTCACACTTTTTGAAAATTATGGAAATGAAATTTTTCTTTGAAATTTTAACTTTTTGAAAGTTTGGAAATGAAAGTTTAACTTTTTTGAAAGTCAAATGAAGCATCATCAATATTTTTCTTTGAATTTTTCCTAGCTTGAATGGAAATTCAAACTAAGCCAAACAAATTAGACGGTACCAACATAAAAGCTCAATTTTTGAAGTAAATCATAGAAGGACAATTATAAAATGCTTCATTTAACCATGCATTGAAAGTAATATAATCATATTCTATATTGGTCCCTAATTTCAAGAAAAAAAATAAAAACAATATTAGGTTACTTGACAAATCATGTAATTTTCAATTAATCATGACGTATTAGAACTTCACATTACATTAATTTTTCCATGACTATAAATTGTTTTTAGTATTTTAAACTAAACCTCCAATCAAAACAGTATACGATGAGAAAATTATTACAAATTAATGTTTTAAATTAGTAATTTATTAATTAATAAAATTATAAATCAACGATGGTTCTTAGACTAGACCAGCTAACCCAATTCTGTATAGCATATACTCTTCTTACCTCTGTAGTTTCTTTTTATTTAAAAATAAATAAAATAAGATCGTAATTAAGTGGGTTCAGATCCAGTGCGGTACCTTACCGTGTAAAATGAGATTTGCATTATTCGTTTTAACTTAACATGAATATCAAAGCGAACACCTATAATTTAAATAGACACTGAAATAATTTTGACTATGTTAGAAGTTATTCAATCCCGTGTGGTACCGAATAATTTTGCCCTCAATTTATATTTTTTTTTATGAACTAGAAGTACCATATAATTATAAGAGTAAAAAAGTATAAAATTACTCAATAGTATTGAGCAAAAAAAACTAAAATAAAAATTACATCTCTCATTGTACTTAACCAACTTATTTAACCAATAAAATAAAAGGTATCTTATAATCTTATATTTTATTAATAAACCAAAATTACAATGAGGAGGGATCTAATTACACTATTTTATGGTGACATAACACTATATATTTATAAGTCATTTTTGCAATTTCAAAATTTAAATAGTCGATCCGAACCGTTCAACATGATCTTCATATTAAATGTGTTTGGAGACCAAATTTTATATTTTTTTTGGAATTTTTTAGTATTTATTAAGATGTGTACAAAATTATTGTTTCCAGACAATTCTGAACCATTGAAAAACACCGATTTCAAAAATTTCTAAATAAATAGTAAACAATTTCAAAAAAAATGAAAAATTTGGTCTCAAGGCACATTTTAATACAGAGATCATGTTGAATGGTTCGAATCGACTGTTTAGATTTTAAATAGCAAAATTGACCTACTAAACATATAGTGTCAAAATATGTCACTTTATGATATAATTGGATCCCTCCTCAATTACAATACAATAAATAAAGTAAAAAAAACATGAAATACTCAATAAACATTGAGCTAAAAAATGAATTAAAACCAGTACTAAAAATAAAGATTTCTATTGTCTCTTCACAGATAACTACATAATTAATTTATGTTTATGTTACTATTTATCTCCAAGTTAGCAGCACGCAGCTACCAACCACCTATCTTCTCATCTTCCCTTTCTCCTTCTACCCACACGCCCTTTGAATGCCTTTCTTCCCTCCCCCCTTTAACTACTCCTTCTCTCCTACCCCCCACCTCTCCAACATTCTTCTAACCTCTCTCTCTGTTTTATCTCTTCTCCTTCCTCTCTCTCTCCTCAGACACACACCCACACAAGTAAACAACATCAACCACCATGCCGCAAGCGCCGCCGCCGGTATATTGAGAACCCAAACCAGTATGTGTCATGGATGCATCAGGATTCACTCGGTCAAAACTCTCATCGAGAGACTCCTAAACCATGGATACACCGTTCATGGCCACCTCCTCTAAAACAGAGTAACTTGTGCTTCCTTTCTCTTTTCACTATATATCCTACAATTATTATGTTTGAATCCTGGTACCAATTTAATACCAATATGGTGTGTGAGAAGCGCTAATTGATTTGTCAATGGATATCTTTTAGGTGATTTGAATGGATTGAAGAAAATATCGGGTGAGAACACTGCGGTTGAAGTTGTTTCGATCTGAGCCGTTCGATTCTCAGAGTATAGTTGATGCCATGAAAGGTTGCTATGGTCTCTTTCTACATGTTTGAGGCATCTCAGGACCAATCTACATATGATGTAAGTAAATTTACTATTTGTTGTAGGGTAATCATATTTCCACCAAATTATTAACCAACTAAATATTGATATAACTTTCTAATTGTGAGTAAACATTTCATTGAATTAACCAATCAACTTTCCATTTCAAAGTGGTACCAATGAACGATTCTTGTTTTATATATCCCTTCTACAATTTTGAAGAAGGCTAGTATTACTGTTTCGGTACCGAGAATATTCTAGATGTTGCTGAAATTTGTGAAAAGAAGTACTTTTCATGAGTTGGGCATATTTAATGGCACAGCTGGTTATTTCTCTTTCAAATTTGCTAATATTCCAAGCATTTAAGGTTGCACATGGCCACAAGTCAGCAAACAGTAAATTTTTGAATAAGCAGTAAATACAACTAAAAGTGCCCCTTCTATTGAACACATGTAGCAAAATTGGGAATTGTTTTAAACTGACAACTATTTGCTATATCAAAATGAGTGAAATAAAATTTTCAAAATATTTACAGGATGTGATGGTAGAGGTTAGAGGTGAGAGCTTGCGCAAAACTGTGATCGCGGCATGCGCACAGACAGATACCATGGAACGGATTGTTTTCACGTCATCGGTTACAGCCGTTGTTCTGGAAAGAAAACAGGAAGTCGTCGCCGGTTTTGATGAGAGGGATTGGAGCGAACCCAATTTCTGTCGCAAGTACAAGGTAAATATGATCATTTCATAAGTTGTGTTAAATATTTGAACTTGAGTTTTGTTTGGATAATTTAGAGATGTATGCATTGGTGTTCAACTTTAGGTTAGCATGTGCATTTTTGTGAGAAGAGAGGTTATGCAAGTGAGATATATTCATTGCATTTTTTTAGTTTGGAACTATATTTTGTCATTTTTCATAAAAAAAAGAAAGAAAGATAGCATTACAATATGATTTGGGTGGGTGAACTGTTTTGGATAGGCTAAATTTGACAAACTATTGTAGTAGACCCCACCACTTTTGTTTTGTTTTTTTGAATTCACAAACTAAAAAGTTAGCAAAAAAGTATTCATACATTATATGCTACTTTGTTCTAGCCATCAGATACAAAGATCCAAAATTTCTTCAACTTCTCAAATTTACACGCAAACTTCAAAATAAGAGAAATTTGAAAACTACTAGTTTTCAATCAAAGAAAGTTGTTTCAAATTGTTGTGCAAAAGTTACTAGAAGATAGGTACCCTTGTTGCTTGTCCCTGGAGTAATAAGCACAAAATTAGCAGAATTTATAAAATAATATAAGTAATTACTCAGTAAATATGCTCATGTAGTTAATTAGACGATTTAGATTACCTACTTCTCACATTCCTTTGGGAAGAGGTGTTAGATTACCTTTCTAATACGTATACTCCATATATATATATATCTTCTATGAAACTCTTGTGTAGCAATTGGTAAAACCATAGAAACATTTTTTTAAACTAATTAATCCATTTAGGATTTTTATGTAATTATATAAAAACTAGACATGAATGAGTACATCCCATTTAGATTTGCTAAATACTGTGTTATATTAAAATTGACACACATCTCATGATATGAGGTTTTCATCTGTCTGTTTAACATCTTAATTATGATGTGAACAATTCTCTAGTAAACATCAGGAGTGGCTACATCATGGGTTGCCACAGAAAACTACACCCAATAAAAAAGTCTATTTCATAATAAACTGGTCAGTTAATAAGCGCTATCAGAGCTTTCCCTTCTAACACTAGCTTTTAATGCACCAAGTAAAAGTGCTTCCCAGATTTATTATTATTGTAGTTGTAACCAAGTGGTTGCCAGATAGCCAAAATCAAATGGTCCCTTTTGATTCTATTCATGAAATTAAGTCTATAGTTAGAAACAGCTGCAAGCAAATTTAAAAAGAAAAAATAATAAAGAAAATCAAGTTAACATGTATAGAAAATAAGATTCTCCAATCTCAAAATATATTTTTATTCTAACAGAATTTCTTAACCACAAAAGTTGAGCTTAGCTGTCGGTACTAAATAAATTAATAAAATATATATTTAATTAGATATAGGGACTATTCAAGACCAATTTGTCGCATGCCTCACATGCTTAATTATAATTAAAAAATAATTGAATATTCAGACTAAATGTTTGACTAGATTCAAATCAAATGTTTTCTTGCATGTTGCACCCTCGTTTCTTGGCTTCTTGCACTATACCTCAGCGATTCAAAATTCTTTTCTTGCTTATTAAATTAAACCAATATTATATTTTACACTATTTTTATTTGACAAGTTAAAAAGTTGACCTGTATAAATAGCATGAAACCGTGAAAAGAAAAACATGTCTTAAATTTAGGCATGGTACATTGGTACATGTCTTATGGATCAAATACTCTACAAAGATTAAGATTAAGGAAAATTATTGATGTGACAAAATGCTACTGTCTGCCTTTGCATTGATTAAAGGTGTTGACATCCTGAGTTTTACAGAGTACAGACAGAGGGACAAGTAGTCATATAACCAGAGCAAACAAACAGCAAACCCACATGCATTATATTGATCAGCTGTTGCCATCAACCACAACTTCATACTAATTTTTATGGATGCATATCAGCTATCATAATTAAAGAAATTTAATTAGCTGCCATCAATAAATGCAATTTTCAGTAACCTTTTCAACTGGTAACTAGTTTGAGCTTTCTAACAATTTTCATTTATGTTTTATGTCATCCAGCTATGGCACGCTCTTGCAAAGACTCTCTCGGAAAGGGACCGCATGGGCATTGGCCATGGATCGGGACATCGACATGGTTTCGGTCAATGCCGGGCTGGTAACTGGGCCTGGCCTGTCAGCCTCCAGCCCATACCTGAAGGGTACACCAGAAATGTATGAAGATGGTGTTCTTGTGACAGTCGACGTAGATTTCCTGGCAGATACACATATAGCCGTATATGAGACTCCCTGTGCCTTTGGTCGGTACCTCTGCTTCAACCGTACAGTCTGCCGACCAGAGGATGCCGTCAAACTAGCACAGTTGCTAGCACCTTCGGCCCCTTGCCCTCCCGCAAGGTATAATGTAGTTTTAAGTTTTAACTATCATGCTATTTTCTTGTATTAAAGGGTTGTAATTGCTAATTAGTCTGGATGGACTTGCAATATACATGGCTACATTTTAAGTTTGATTAATCTTCCCCAAAAAGAGATGTTTATGTTTTATTAAACCAAATAAAACACTAAGTATTGTTAAACTAATATCTCTTTGTACGCCTTTTATATTACAGCGATGAGTGATGGCGAAACAGCAGAGGATACAGAACAAAAAATTGAACAGAATAATGGCGGAGTTTGCTCAAGGAACACATTTGGAAATGTATGAGTAAAAGGAATTAGTTTATTTTTTTTCTTTTTTTCTTGAAATTTGTTCATAAATGGCAGTGTTTTTTCAAATTAGGAGACTGATTTGTATTATATTGTGCATGGCCAATTTGCCTTCATGTATCTATTGAGTTGTTATTCAGTAAAAATGTTCGAATCATTGATGTATAGTTGTAAATGACTATTATTCATTAATTACCATTTTTTTTGCAACTCTAACAATCATCTTGTGTTTCAAAGCTTATAAATTGATTTTGCACTGCAATATCTAGCAAGGAAATCTTTATTATCTTCATTAAAAACAAGGGAGAAATAAAATCTACATGTGTTTTTTATACAACTGAACTATAACAATCAGACTAGAAGGTAATCTAGGTTACATCAAATAGTAATGATATGAAATCTGATATTGTAATAGAAAGTAAGAAAAATTGCTACAATAATCAATTGGGATCATAACTGGACACGTCAGTTGATCAGCAAAGTATTGAGATGTTTCCAATCCAATTTCTGAGGTGTTCTTTTGGTTGTCTTAATTCAGATGTGTCACGCCAACTTATTGAAAACTACACAAGTAATCTGTCTGTGTATTCACGCAAGTAAACTCAGAATATAACCTTCAGAAAAGTCCATTAGAAGGCTGCAGGAAAAAAGAAGCTTTCGAGAAAGATTTTAGACTAATAAATGAAACAAATATAAATTATACCCAAAATTCCTTCGAAACAAAGTACAAGATGGCAGTTGACTTGGATTTCGGTTTTTGCAATACCCAACAAATTAAGATATCAGGTCAGATTATTTCGATTAGCTATTTGACATTGACATTATTTCTTATCACTTATCAGTACAAGGTCGTTTTTTATACTATATAATTACAAACACTATGTGACAGTAATACAACCTACCAAGCATTAGGCAACGGCCCGACGGGTATCGTGTGAATGTGTAAACCACACAAACATGATATAAGATCTTTAATAATACAACATCACTTATTAAGTTAGTATAAAGACTCAAGAGCTAAGAGAGAGGGATTCGACACTAGAAAGCTTGAACTTGCGAGGTTTCTTGGAGTTGAGAGGCTCAAATACAATCACTGTATCTGGTTTTACTGCAATTTCCTTAAATTCAGAAGAGGAAGAACATCTGATCTATAGTCTCGAAGTGAGTACAGAATTTGAGTCCTAGACCTCCCTGAAAAATTTTCATTGCACAAACGGCATTATTTACATTTTTTTATTTCTGAGAGGAAACAGTAGCACTTAGCTTCCATGGTTAGCAATAAACAGGTTTCTCAACAAAATAAAAATACAGGTCACTGAAATTGGCAAAATAAAACTGAAGATGTTTTTTTTCTTCTTACTCAGTTTGTGATTCATTCTTGCTTGTATTGTATAGTTGTAGTATAGTTGAATAATTGAGCATTAAGTTTGTACTTGCCAAAATAACAGTAGTTAAGAAATATTTGATAATTGAGGGTATTTTAGTGTTGCATTAGAACTGTGCTGGATGAGATGTTTGTAATCAGTGGATAATAATTGTTTAGGGCTATTTTGTGAGGGTTAGGGGATTTATGTTTTTCAAGAGGCTTTATTTGTTGTTATTTGTATTTTGTTTCGTCTTAAAAGAAGTCCTGCTATACTAGTGACATTATGTACTATTGCTTTTGAAAAGTCAGGAACGCCAGTACCCCTGCTTGGAGTTGCTTTTTTAAAATAAAAAAAATTGTTAAATGAAGGAGTATTGCAACTATAGGCGGAACAACGTGAGTTGATTGATTTCTCAATGTTGGAGGTCCAATTGGGGCCCTAAATTTGATTGAAAAGTTTGATTTGAACAGCTGAAGAGCGGTTACCGGTAACAATAAATTTGTAATTAGAACGTAATTAATGAAGGGAAATAAGCACCTAAACCAAAAGAGACGCCTTTTGGACAATGATACGGCTGACTTTTGATCTACTTGATAGATTTCAAGGCTGCCATGTCACCTTGATGCCCCCTTAAAATTCTATAAATTCACCAGCATACTCCTGTCCCCTTTTAGTTCCAACCTACAAAATCATAAGAAAAGATAATTTAATGAAAGTCTTCATTTATATAACATGATGAAGGCAATTATAGTTGAGTAGTCAGATCGGGTAGAGGGAAGTACTTTTTAGTGATTTTATTTTCTTGACTGACTAAATGTGTATAATTTTTACCAATAGTGGTCAGGTAACTCGTACTATTTTTTATGAGGATTAATGTAGTACGATAAGTCATTTGAAGACTTGGTAATTACAGCAAAAGGCTGTCATCAGCGGGGTCATTCTTGTAATTACAGGCAGAAACAGCAAACACAAACTATCTAAAAATTTTAACTGGATCATTATTACCGGACAAAATGAATGTACAGCCTTGCAATTATATACTAAATAGAGTAGGAGTAGAACTAGGGTGTTCCTAAGCTCACCAAGCCCTTCCGTGAGCTCGACTCTAAAACCTATCGAATTGACTACAAATGACATTTTCAAACTATTAGATGTTCAATCTATATTAAAATGTGCTTGGAGACCAAATTTACATTTTTTGGAATTTTTTTACTATTCATTAAGATGGTTTGAAAATCACTGTTTTCCAATGGTGCAGAATTTTAATAAAAACAGCAATTTTCAAATCATCTTAATAAATAGTAAAAAAATTCCAAATAATGTAAAATTTGGTCTCCAAGCACATTTTAATATAGATTGAACATCTAACGGTTTGAAAATGTCGTTTGAAGTCAATTCGATAGGTTTTAGAGTCGAGCTCACGGAGGGCTTGGTGAGCTTAGGAACACCCTAGTTCTACTCATAGAGTAGAACTAGGGTGTTCTTAAGGTCTCCAAGCTCTTTGATGAGCTTAATTCCAAAACCTATCGGATTGACTTCAAACGACGAATCAAGCTGTTAAAATCGATCTACTTCACGAATGATGTGTTTACATGTCAAATTCAAATTTTCAATTTAATTTAGTATAAAGTCAAGCAGTCCAAAAAACGATGAAACATGAACGCATTAAAATTAACTTATAAGCCTTTTTTTTTTTTTACCGCATGACTTTATACTAAATTAGTTCAAAAATTTATAAATTTGACATGTAAACACATCACTCATGATGTAGATCGGTTTCAACAGTTTTGATATCGTCATTTGAAGTCATTCCAATATGTTTTGGAGTTAAGCTCGCCAAAGAATTGGTGAGCTAATAACATCCTAGTTGTACTATATTAAATGCGATCCCAAGAAACATGGGATCCAGTTGTTCTCCTCGTGTTAAAACAAGGGTAATTTCAGGAGGTCAAAACCTTCACTATATTTCATTGGTTGGTAACCGAAATCAATTTGTCCCTCTGTAGCAACTTACTTTCAATTTGTAACAATTAGGCCACCTTATTACTATGTTCAAAAATCAAAACATTTTATTGTGGGCTAACCACACTATCCATTCCACAAGTTGGTTTTCTTTAGTCAGCAAAAAAAGAAAAAAAGAAAAAAAATAAACAGAGAGAGACAAAGAAAAAGGTTGTCGAGGTCATCAAAAGATAAAGAAAATAAATCACAGTTTATTAAACGATTACTGTCATGAGGCAAAATCAGTAACCTCAAAAGAAATTTTACAATAAAAGAAAAATCAAGGCATGTTATGTTGGAACCCTTAGAAGAAAATGGGGAAGTAATGGATATGGGGCAAATTTGCCATTTTTCCATACTGAATATTTCAAATTCTCCCTTAAAATTCCAACGTAATGGTTAAGTATCTGAGAAATCGTTACCTGTCCCACATCGGAGAGGAGCTGAGAATAAAATTAATATTTTGATGTAATGCATCTTGATTTCTCCTTTTCCACCAGAAAATGCACTTTAACCCAGTTAAATTTCCAGCCCCTGAATCAGGCTTAAAATCTCTCCATTTGTCATGTGTCAAAACCTCTGTTTGTTGCCCAATTGATGGAAGACGCTCTACGCGTATTGACAATAATTAATTAAGTGTACAATTTACGAGACTTCTTGGCATAAGCACCTGATATACGTAGTATTCCAGGTCTACATATCTTTAAGACTGTTTAATGGTAATGGCCCACATCGAAAATGATGTTCAAACTGAGTGGAGATTACAAGTCCATCATTGATTTTTGTTTTCTTTCTTCATATCGACCAAATAAAAAGAACAACAGAAACGTGTTCTTCTTTTTTTGGAATAAATCAGACAAAAACCCAACATGTTACTGTTTGCAATTAGGTTTACACCATTCAAGTGTTATTTGCTGAAACTCTAAACTGACAAAATAGAGGTTGTATTGGCCCATTACTGTAAACACCAACACACAATGTTGGCTTCTTATTTTCATTTTTTTTGGGTTACTGTTAATACATAGTAAGCTTAACACCGCTATAATTAATTGCATAATATTACTATAAGTAATTTCTGATAACATACATGCAATAGGGATGGGAAGAATAACTCGACCAATGATAAGCCCTTTTGTAGAGAGGCTCCTCTTTGTTCCAAATATGATTGGAGGGTTGTAATTTGACCACTGACCTCCAGTACCTACCATAATTAGCAATAATATAAGAGCGACAATTCAAGCCAAAGGAATAAAGTATAATATTTAGAGAACAGAAACCAATATTCACAGGATCAGGATGTGTTTCGGTCTTGTGTTTGTCACTTATACAAGTCCAGTTCCCTTCCTTGTCTACTTGGACATATCCTGAGAAGTTTCTCACAGCCACCACCAATATTTCCCTGACAATGGTTTAAATCCCAACAAGAGAGATTTATGAAGGAACATAAGACCTTTTTTATCTTCTCTCTCTCTTTTTTGTTTGGGGTTGACAAATTACGCCCAACATGAAACTGTATAGTAACAGATTATATTTGCAATGTGATGTACAATTTCCGGTCATTCATAAAAATCAAGTTGAAAGGAAGGGCTAAGTCCACTAAAAAGGACCAAATGCCCTCTATTTTTTTTAATATTAATTTTCTGACAATTGACTAGCAAAAGAAAGTGAACATTTTGTCAGTAAAAATAGTTGACCAAGTAATTCCTAACTTAAAACTAATATGATATTTCATCTTAAATTGATTTATGGTAATACATGACCTAATGTGTTCACCATTTTAAGAAAAAGATGTATAGAGTTGAGTAACAGGATGGGTGAAAGTCTCAACTGTCAAACCATTTTCCATTCCACTAACAAGTAGCTGTGTTTTATTGAGGAAAGGCATCAACATGTGTAGAATAGGATGAAGAAAGGTTATAAGTTGTTCTTGGCAAATACACTAAAACCTTGGTCAAAATTTGGAAAAGTCCCAACGAATGGGTATGAAGTCAAATTACACCAAGCTAGTACCTTTCAGGCACCGTCAGTATGACCACTCATAATATCGATACAATATATGGGGGCTCAAATGCCCTTCGAATTCAGATCTCCTAAAGTAACTCAAAATTTGAGTTAGATCCGGATAGTCCGATCTGCTTTGGCACAATATTAAAGTGGCCCTGTGCATTCCATCTCGGGCCGGATTGGCCCGGAATCTGATCGGATGGTATGGATCTAAACTCAAATTTTGAGTTACTTTAGGGGATCCTAACCCATTTCATGCCTCCACTGCGCCTCCATTTTTAATTTTGATTACTCAATTTATCAAAAAACCGTTAGATATGATCTATGTCACTTTTGTACCCACATATAGTGAGTGATTTATTTGGTTATTTCAGTTTTGACAATTTTGCTACAGATGTCGAAAAAGTGGAGGCATAACCAAGGCAGAAAGAATGGAGGCATTTAACCCTCCTCGTACAATATATAAGAAGGAGATCCAATTATCAATAACTTATTGAACAGGGGCGGACCCTGGTGGTTCGGGGGGCAGCCCCCCTGGATTTTGAGTTTAGTGGAGATTTATTGGTCCCGACCGACTTTGCCCCTCTAAATTTTTTTTGCCCCTCTCTGGACGTTTGATTTGTAATTCGAGTTAAATTTAGGGTTAAAATTGAAATAAATTTGTTAAATTTTGATTGTAATTAGAATTATAAGTCAGAGCATCAGAAATTACAAGTCAAATCATTGGAAAGTATAAGTTAAAGCATTTTTTTTTATCAAGTACTAATTGGTGTATTTAAACCCTAATCCGATTAGATATTTAAACCCGATTGATATTTTTTTGCCCCCGGCGAAAATCCTGGATCCGCCCCTGTTATTGAACAAGTAATTCCAATCACAGGTTTTGGAGCCATACCAGTCAGATTTGATTAAAGACCGACCTAAATTACAAACCTTGGCTGATCTAAGCAAAGAAGAAAATAAGTTAGAATAATAAAAAGAGGGTATAAAAGGCAAACTTTTTAGTTATGAGCACAATGTCTATGTGCTGACGGGTTCCAGAATCTGGGTCAGGTATGCGGAGTCCGACGAAGCATTTTCCTCCATACAGCTTTTCCAATCTGTACAGATTGACAAAATGATTTGTAGTATGAGTTAGGATGAGATTTCCCAATGAAGACTTAATTAATTAGTAGTACCCTTTACGGATTAGTAGGCAGATGTCCTTTAGTCACAATCTCAGAGACTTGTGTACCAGTACAGGGATACAGCTTTATTTATGAGAACAATTATGATCAATGTAGTTACAGACTGTAGAGCATATGTGGTATCTCTCCATAGAAGTATTTTTAAAATCACTTGAACTAGAGAAAACCAATTAGGGAAATAGAACTCCAATTATTTTATCAAATACCCAAAACAACATCCAATAATCGGAAGGGGTTGAAGAGACGAAAGAACTCCCATTATTTTGTCATTTGATGGCAAATTGACCAAAAACCAAACAAAATCAAGATCGCCGACTTACAAAGAGGTCAGTATTTTACAATTTCTCAAAAAAATAAGAAATTAGGGGAACTTAAAACCTAGAGGCGACCGTGAAGCAGATGTTGGAATGAGAGCTGTCGATATCGACAAAGTCGTCGACATCATCGCCGAGGTACCATCGGAAAAGCTTGTAGAACACCAGACAGCACACTATCTCCACCCACATCTCTCTCTCTCTTTTTCTCCTAAAGTTAGGATTTCTTTCAGCCGCTAAATACCTTGTATTTATACACACGCTGCACTGAACCTTTGGATTGATAGGAAACGCGCCTCAAGGTCTCTTACTTCGCCTAGAAGGAGCGTATCAAGTCCTTTATCATTCCAATTAAAAAGAAGTAGAAATTTCGTGTATGCTTTTTAAGTATTTTTCTCTAAATTTCATAATATTATATGTACCCTGTAAAATTTAAAAACTCACAAATTTATCTAATTTATTACATTTTCTATTAAAACTCATTTTAAAGTTATAAATTATCTATTTTACTCTTTATTAAAAAAAAAAATATGTAGTTGTGCGATTAGGTGCTAAGGAATAGCAGAGTTAGTTGGGTTAGTGACTATTCCAAATCGGGTTAGTGACTATTCATGTTTGGATGAAAAAATAGCTATTCTTAACACTTGAGTTAGCTCGGGTTGGTCATTATTTCGCTAACCCATTGAAATGTTGGGTTAGCAGCTATTTCGAATTCTGAGTTAGCACGCTATTCTCACTAACCTCACTCTCAATCCAAACATACCCTAAGATAATTGTTCAGTCTTCTAACTGGTCGGTTGTGATGATAAATAGTTTGTTTTCTTACTTATGACATGTACAAAGTGTATGACTAAATGCCGGTGTGTATACGTTACAATTAACTCTCCACAGTTGGCTTTTGCTATCTTCCCAATCGGATCTGTTACAAGATATATTACTAGTTGTTAAAAACCATTTTACTACATTTATGATTGAGTGAGGCTATGGTACTTCGGCTAATGTACTATGGCTAGTGTACTACGGCTCAATATGGTACTTTTTAAAATCTTAACGGTCGATTCGAACCGTTCAATGTGATATCCATATGAATATGTACTTGCAAACTAAATTTTATATTTTTTCGAATTTTTTTACTATTTTTTTAGATAGATAAAATTTTCAGTGTTTTATACAAATTCTGGACCATCAAAATTCTACCTATCTAAAAAAATAGTAAAAAAATTTGAAAAAATATAAAATTTAGTTTGCAAGTACATATTCATATGGATATCACATTGAACGGTTCGGATCGACCGTTAAAATTTTAAAAAGTATCATATTGAGCCATAATACACTAGCCGAAGTACCATAGTCTCACTCTTTATGATTATTAGCCGAATATAAATGAAATGATTTCCCTGAGGTACTTAATCTTACCCTTTTAGAAGATAAATCATCCATCAATTGTGAAGACCGCTTGTTTTACAAAAGTAATTTATGTCTTATTTTTTTCAAGCGACAAAAATACTGAAATGAACCTGTTGACGATTAATAAACAAAACACATAAATTGGAGATGCTAGAAATAGTTATATAAATGTTTGTAGGACTGTCGATAACTCGTCATTATCTTTAATTCTTTTTATATCCCAGCCTAGGAATACCTTGCTATTGTGTTGGCCGGATATGTGGTTGTCTCCGTTGCAGATATTTGTCCCAGACGAGATATCTACAAGACTTGCCATTTCAAAAACAAAAGCAAATTTTACTCAGGTAAAAATTTTGAATTTTTTTTTATAAACCGTATTATTTTTTTACAAAAACTATAAGAACTGAAATGCCATTTCGGTCCCGAAATTATTTTTTTGGGACCGAAATGGCATTTCGATCCGGTCTCATTGTTAGATTTTTTGTGACACTTTTTCACAAGTTTTCATATGAGCCGCCGCAGAAAATTCATAAAGGAGACCAGACCGAAATGTCATTTCGGTTCTCATAGTTTTTGTAAAAAAAAAAAAGTAATCATATTGGTTTCATAAAAAATATTTTTTTTAATTATGGTTTATAAAAAATATTCAAAATTTTTGCCATTTGATTCTATATGGATACCTAGGCTATAGGATAAGAAACCAGGTACAGTTCTACAAGCTGCTGAATTAGTTGTGGATGACTTTCTTAGCCAAGTCAATGTCATCGAGTGAGAATCTAAACATAATGTTTTGTTTTTATTACTTTTTTGCTGTTAGAATTGCAAATTGCAGGTGAGATTTCTACTGCATGACTTGCAAGATATATGGTTGTTACGAAATCGAGTTTTGAAATAGTGGAGAAGGCGATTACACACTTACTGGTAAATGGGGAAGGAAGCTGTCAGAAAGGAAAATGTAAATTATTGCGTACTTTATTTAATTTCTAAGTTATCGCGTAGCTATAGTTTTCCTTTTAAGTTTTTTCCTTCCAGTGTTTTATTTTCCTTCACTGTAATGTTTAGACTTTTTCTATTAATACATAGCCTACAGCCCTCTTCAAAAAAAAATATGGATGAGCCAGCAGGTATGAGCAGGCCAGACAGGCATGGGTTTGGGGGAAAGGCTCATGAGGGGTCGGGCATAGATTTTCAAGCTCGTAAGATTGGGTCAGACAGGTGGCCCATCAATTTTTAACAAGCAGACTAGACATGGACTTAGCAAAATACCTATGGACTCAGCTCATTGCCATCCCTAGTTGAGAGGAGCTAAAATGAACCATCCAATGACACAAAAAGTTTTACTGTCAAATGAAAGAGGCAATATCTAAATTGCTGATACAATGAATAGAACAATCAGGAGAATTAGCGATCTCGGTAACTCCTGATTTTCTTAAGACTGAAAGTTTACAATGCATGGTTCGGTGCCACAAAATGCCACAACATCTCTTTTCAGAGATTATAACTACTATATATTTTTTTAATAAAACCGTAGGCATTATCATAGTCACAAAATTCGCATTTATTTGCGAATTAAACGTTTTCTAGTGATAGAGAACCGAATGTTGAATTATTCGCGAATTTTACGAATTATTCATTAATGTGTTTTTTTTTTTTGCTCCCTTTTGGAGCTGAGATCTCCTATCCAAATAAATCCGAATCATTTCCGAAAAATATCCGAATTATTTCTGAATTCCAAAATGTTGATCCGCCAAACTGAATCCGAATAATTAATTTATCACTATGAGCATTACTATAATTATTTAATCTTGACTGAAGTAAAAAACGATATACTTTTTTCAGACAAAACTCTCTACGTATGTTTTTTTTTTTCAATTAAATATCAATCATAAATGTTATTCGATACAGGTCGTTTCTTTTTTTCTTTTTTCTTTTTTTGATTGTAAGCCCGATTGCATTAAATATCAAAATCAAAGTAAATTACAAGTCCGTTCCAGCGTAAATGTTTTATTATACAAAGATAGCAGCATATATAGTTATATACTGACCATTTGTAAAATCTTCCATTACTTAAAATTAGAGAGATGAAAAAGGTAAAACCAGTAGTTGTGAATTGTTCAATTCGCATAAAATTAGCAAGTCAATAGACATATTTATTCTCTTCTCTTAATATGCAAACACAGCAGCAAAACGAGTGTGACTACACCGTACCATTCAAAGGAATGCGCAATCGAGAAGACACTGAATTAAATCAGACTGAGAACTGAATCAATCGAACCAGAACAGTCACCACTTAGTTGAGAAGGCACTGAATCAAACCGAACCGGACAGAACAGTCATTGCTAATAGCTCCCAGTGGAAGAAAGAACAAGAACAAGAGGAAGAAAGAGACAACTCTTTGCATCATCGTTATCAGCAATAACCATAAAAACACATACCTTATTCATATATAGCTATAGTAAATACTACGGTAGCGGTGCAACGAATTCACAGCACCCTCAGTCGAATCCAAAGAGTTGAGACGAATCGAAGAGTGGTGGCTAGATCTGTTAGACGGAAGCACCAGTTCTGTTGGAGTGGGGCAAGATAGACCAGCAAACGGTGACTAGATTCGTTGGACAAAAGCACCTGCTCAAATGAAGTGAGACGGAGTGACGAGCAACGATAAATTCGTTAACTGAAATCATCCGCTCAAATAGAACGAGGCAAAATGACTAGGCGGAGAAAAAAAATGGAAGAGGCGGGGCAGAGGAGCCGAGCGAGCGAACGACTCTCAAACCGTCGTCTTCATAATCCTTTCTAAATCGCCTTCAATATCGTTGACAAAGGAGAGAGCAGACTCTTCGATGCGTTCAAAGATTATAAATTTGCACTTGGTGATAACTTGTAAATAAAATCTACAAAGTTATCACCAAATTAGAAATAATATTATTAAGCTTAAAGGATTATTTATCCATGCATAATTTAATGAATGAACCGAAGCATTACCATTACCAGAGCAGAGCAAGAGTGAAGGAAAAGGAACGGATGAAAAGTTATATATAATAA